>JAFVLL020006084.1:0-23486 GCA_021397915.2 Tor tambroides | reverse complement strand
TTATAGAGGCAATGGCTTTGTTGTCTCCTTTGAGAGCTTTCAGGCGAGCTTTCATCCAATTTTATAGTTGAACAAAGCCTGCAGAGCTTTGTTCAGAATCTCAAAGCAGCTACACAGCTCTGGAGAGCCACATAAAATATGAGTGGAAAATGAAAACCGCAGTATAACAGAAAAGCAGACACAAACATAAAGACTTTTTATATTATGCAAATGCCTTTGAATCCTAGATTGAATTTGCCTATTGGAACGTGAATTTCTTGGATCGCTTTTGTAGTTTTAAACATTCATATTTACGATTGCTGTGAATTATTCTTCGTAGAAGCAATAGCCTTCTTGAAAACATGCAAAAACATGCCAATGACTTCAAAATAAATTCAAGTGAATAAATACCAGACGTGATTGTTGCTAAAGCTAGGTCATAGAACACAGATCCGAGACAGCTGAGTGTCAGTAACAAGACATCAATATTTGCGGTAATTTTAAAGTATTGCACTGCGCCATTAACCTGCACCTCAAAGTGGCATCCACTTCCTAAGGGTGACATGCTGAAAGGTATCATACTGTAGTCTTAACCTCAGTTGGAACATCAACAAACCACCTCAGTCTGTTCACTAATCATCTGATGCATATTGCACAAAAAAAACAAAAAAACTGGAAAGTGCTTGAGAAAATTGCCAGCTCCAATCAGGCTTTCCGACTGCAATGCAAATTCCAGGAGTTGAGGTGCCTGGAAACAAAATGATGTTTGAGAGGAAAAATTGTATATTCCACTAAATAATCACATTTGGATGGACAGATATTCGTCATAAATTCTGCACGCATATTCTGCTGATTTGTTAAGGGATTTCCCTGCCCTACCTGTCCATAAAAACAAAACATAAAAGAGCTGTGGTTAGTCACCTCTTGTCTGAGTGGGCGGCTCTTCGCCAGAATGAGCTGCAAACTGGAGCAGTTCTGCAATGCGAGGTATCTGCGCGGTCCTTACTTAGAAAAGAAGATGTGTGGCTGTTTTCCATTTCACTGGTTCCCATAAACAGGTACGCATCAGAAAGCAGGCGTTTATGCTCCTATTAAAAGACTCGTTACTTCTCCGGCAGTGCTTCAGTGGCCAGACCCCTCGTCCGGTTTGGGTCAGCTCAGCCCCTCCACTTCTGTTTCTGTTCTTCGTCTGCCTCCTGGACCAGGGTTAGTCTCAGATAACGGGGAACATTTTTTTGTAACCTTTAAATAACGTATTAATCACAAAGGGAAAACTGGACATTTTAAGCTTCTTGGAATATTAAAAATAAACGTTCAAATAACTTTATTTTGGATTAAAATAAAGCTTGTAGAATGTTGTAAGAAACATTTTTGTAACCTTTAAATAATGTTAATAAAACTGGACATTTCAACATTTTAGAAATACTTCAAAACAGTGTTCCCACAATGTTTTTATAGCCTACATTTTTTATTCGGGTTCTTTGAGTTATATAGGTAATTGTTAACTAAAACTAAAACTAAAACCATTAAAAGTTAAATAAAATATAAAACGTACATTTATTACAAAGCAACATTTATCTTCTTTTTTTATTGACTTTGCAATAAAACACAACTAAAACTAAATAAACTTTTAAACTAATAAAAAATTAAGGAAAACTAAATAAATAAATAATCTGAAAAAAAATGACAGAAACACAAACTATACATTTAAAGTGGAATTAACTAAAAAATAAAATAAAAATAAATAAATCTAATTCAAAATATTAATAAAAACTACAATAGAATATCAATGATACTAAAATAACGCTGTCAGGGATTTTTTTATATATTATATTATGGTTAAATCTGTGATTTCTACACTGTAAAAAAAAATCAAAAATCTGCTGAAGCTGGTTGCCTTAAAATTTTAAGTTGGCTCAACTTTTTTTTTTTTTTTTTTTACAGTGTACAACACATAACATAGCAGCAGCATTTATACAGTGTGTTTACAGTGATTTTTCTATTGAGGCACAGAGATATTTACATAAAATATATTCGCCACTTTCTCTAAAAGAATAGTTATAAATACTATTAAATCTAGAATATTATCACGTCTTGATAACAAACCCAGCAAGAACACTCGTGCATGACATCAGTGTGTTTGCGGGGGGGGCAGAAGATTTGCAGTAAATCACTGGAAAAAAAAAAAAAAAACAGGCATTATTTTGCTGTTGTGGCACTCTGACATACACAGTGAATGAAACGAGAAAACGATCCAGAAGCTTAGTGATCAAGCATTTAATGATGGAATTATTTGGCTTCTGGGAGAAGGATTAGGCGATAAATTAAAAACGGATTGGTGAAGTGCATCTAACGCCCCAAGAAATATTGGAGTTCTTGTTGGGGTTTTACACCACAAAGAAAAGAGAGTTGTAAACTAGAATAAAGACTAAAACAGTTCTTGGTCTGGACACGCGCCAAATATCCATAGGGCATTAGCAACCAACTGGTGAACCTCATTAAAAAGTAGAGAAACCTATAACCATTAAAAGCCCATTAAGCAGCATGTAATTTTGTGGAACTAAATAGCAGAGAGTAATCAAAAGCACATGAAACCCAGCTGGGAAACTAAGCAAATTGTTTCGATTAGGGGAGAATCCATCATCAACAACACCAGGCTTTTTTTTTTATTTTTTGCTTTTATCTGACACTCAATTCGTTCTCTCTCGCTCGCTTTCAATTTCCTCACTAATGATGTGGATTGATGCAGATAACAGGCAACAGTTTGTGACCCGAATACGCATGATACACTTCAACTTGCATCAACAATTTACATATTAAAATTTTAAGAAAAAAAAATATTGAATGAATGATTTTTATGATAACAACTGTATTCTTTCAGAACACTGTAGCTACTAAAGTACTCTGACACTTCACAATTTTTCAGTGGTTAAGCTGCGTCACGAATGAATTAACAGTGCCACAACAAAAGAAATGTTAATGCAGCTGTTACGTTACTATATGGTCTGTTGCCTGAAAGCATCTTTATAGAAAGTTGAGTCCTCTGGATGTGTGCCTTAAGAAACCTAAAGAACATTATAATGAACGGGATTCATTCTTTGCAGAAATTGTTATACCACCATATTTGAATCATTAAGTTATTGGAGTGTAACAGTACATATTGGCCTTTGCTTCACTACACATGTTTACAGAACAAATACAGCATTGTTTTATTACTGCATGTTGTTTGTATTAATTGTATCTTTTATTGTTATAGTAATGTGCAAATAATAGGGCTTCCTATAGTTTCAGCATTAGCTCAGGTAGATTTTTAATCCTTTAGAAAATTAATTATAATTCAATTCATTTAAAGATAGATCAACAAAATCTGTTCAGTAAACAACTGTTTAATAAAAAAGAAAAAAATAAGCAATTTTATGTTTAGTTTTCCCCCGTGGTGTATTGAAATAAATACCTAACCGTGACATCAAAACCATAAGGCACACCAGGCAGTTAGCCAATGAATTTAGTTCCATGAAGGCCGATATAAATGAGGAGAAACACTGCACATATATTTAAAATGGGAAATTTGCAGCACTATTTTTAGTGGTTGTGTAAGAAAAAAAAAGTTTTGGATTGAAACTTGAGTATCATGACTCATCTCATGCATTTCAATATGAATCATCGAATGACTCACTCGTTCCCTCACTGAATCAATTGGAGCTGCTCATGATTAACTGAACATCACTGTATCTGATAAAAAAATTTGTAATAACTGACTGGTTGTTCACATAATAACACATGCACATTTAGAAGACAAGGTACTTTAATAACAAAAAATGTTAGTGAAAATGGTATTGTTTTGTATTGTTATTTTATTTGGTACATACTATTGATAGAAGGCTACCTCAATGTACTTGAATAAAGAATTGCTAATAATTAAACATAAAGAATCGGGTCCCACTTTATATTAAGTGGGCTTAACTACTATGTATTTACATTTAAATTAATCATTTGGTACAATGCATTTATTGTGTACATACATGTTTTTACATTGTACTTATATTTTAAAAATACCTGCATGTAATTACATCAGGTAATTAATTTCTATAATTACATTTGTAATTAAACTGTTGGCCCATCCCTTACACCTTAACCCACCCTTAAAGGAACACTCCACTTTTTTTGGAAATAGGCTCATTTTACAACTCCCCTAGAGATAAACAGTTGAGTTTTACCGTTTTTGAATCCATTCAGCCGATCTCCGGGTCTGGCGGCAGCACTTTTAGCTTAGCTTAGCATAGATCATTGAATCGGATTAGACCGTTAGCATCTCGCTCGAAAATGACCAAAGAGTTTCGATAATTTTCCTATTTAAAGCTTGACTCTTCTGTAGTTACATTGTGTACTAAGACCGACGGAAAATGAAAAGTTGTGATTTTCTAGGACGATATGGCTAGGAACTATTCTCTCATTCCAGCGTAATAATCAAGGAACTTTGCTGCCGTACCATGGGTGCAAGTAGCTAGTAGCTCATAACTAGTTTCCTAGCTGGGGACTACTTTCAGGCGCTGCGTAATATCATTGCGCCTGCTGCACCCATGGTACGGCAGCAAAATTCCTTGATTATTACGCCAAATGCTGACAACACAACCCAATAAAGAAATGCACTGCAAATACTCACAACACAACCAAAAAAAAGAAACGCGCTGCAAATAAAATTCTTTATTTGGTTGTGTTGTGAGCATTTGCAGCACCTGCTGTCAAATTGATGAAGATGTTTTCTTAATTTGCAAGTGTTTTTTCTAGTTGCATGTGTTTTCTGAAGTTGCAGCGCGTTGAGCTCTCTCGGCCACTGTACTAATCCGATTCAATGATCTATGCTAAGCTAAGCTAAAAGTGCAACCGCCAGACCCGGAGATCGGCTGAATGGATTCAAAAACGGTAAAACTCAACCTTACTCATATCCCACCTCAATAGGAGCAAAAATGTTCTGCAATATAATACGAACACAATAAGTACATTGCACTTATTTTTTGATGTAAGTACATAGTTGTTAAGGCCACTTAATATAAAGTGGGACCAAGAATCGCAATAGAGTCATTTAAGAGCACGAACTGATGAATCCATTACAATTGCAAACCAGGCTTGCAAGTTCATCAACATAGTATTTTCACAAAAACCTAGTGGTGGAATGGAGAAAAGGCCTATTCATAAATGTCTTTAAAGTGTCTGGGTTTTGAGGCTCGTAAAGAGAATTGTCAAGCCACAGAGGACAGACATACCTCAGTGTTAAACGTGGCCAGGATCACGTTTATTATGTGTAAAATGTCATTACACGCATCAAGAGGCGTATATCTCAACCAGATTCTGCAGTTTAAGATTATCAAAACTACAATGGAATTTGTGAACAATTTCCAAGTTCCACCTTCATGCAGAAAGGACTTTTTACATAGATGCCTTTACAAATGTATTTCTGCCCAACGGTGCAGTTTATGCTTATACCCTCTACTTTGTTGATGATAAAATTGGCCATGAAAACAATAAGCTAAGGTGGGCAGTTGCTTGACCATGATGACCTGTTATCAAAACTCTCCACATTTCTTGCATGTTAAGACCCATTTTCATATGAGTTGGAATGCTAAAGCACTATTTTGTTGAAGCCAAACAATCAAAGTGTCACCTGTAGCTAAATAATCAGGTTTAGATTTAGATTGCATTCTGTTTTGATATGCAACCATGTATATGAATAATTGTGTTGTGCCAAAGCCTGAATAAGAGGAAGAAGCTTCATTTTAAAGGCCTTTGGCTCATTTCTCAATGCTGCTGAGATCAAGAGGCTGAGAGCAAATCCACCACCAGCCGTAAAACACTTCTGTGTGTGAGGTATACTGATCCCAAAGCGAATTCCCCTGTTTTCCTCTCAGCAGACTCCTCTTTCTCTGTGGATGTCAAATGACAATGTGACTGCTCAAAGGCCCTTAAAGCACATTGTGAAACCTTCTATGGACTGTAAGCATACAGCAAATTCACAGGTATTGTAGCCGAATGAAACTCATACAAAGCTCTTTCCATCAAAGCAAAGCTTATTGTGAAGGTTAAACTCTTATAACCAGACTCTGAATTATATCATTTATTCAAACATGAAGCAACCAACATGAAACATTATATCTGATGATGCCTTTGAAGGGTAATATAAACATGCAGTTATTGTTAGTGCTGTACCTAATGTGAAGCAGCTGAAGTGACCCTATCGTGACCGCTTCAGTCTGTGGTTTTATAGTGTACGCGCAGGGGTGCGTGGGTTCCTTCACGGGTGTATTTCTGCCCAGTAGCAAAATTTACGAGAGGACATGCCCTCTATTTTGTTGATTAATAAAAGTGGCCTTGAAAACAATAAGGTAAGGGGGCTGCTTACTTATACAGATGAGCGCTGTGCTCCATTCAGAATGTAACTGAGAATTGCGGTTCAACTTCTGAATTTTAATTATAATGTTATTGCAAACAGGATGCAGAATTGTAATTTATATTTGAATTTCAGGAAATAGATTTAAAAAGTAATTAAATTCAAAGAAATTTAAAGAATTACTAGAATCACAGGCAAACACACACTTTCACAGTATATGGAATCTGATGTTTTATTATCAGTGCATATGCGTGTTTACAGGTCAAAATATTATGTAATTAACATATCTACATCACATTTATTGTTGAAAAATTTTATGGTAATTATTTTTATTAATATTTGCAAATTATAGAAAAATATATAGATTAAAATATACTCTACATTGCTGGGATTAAATAAACCTAAATAGCCAAATTTATTTAATTATGTATTTATGTATTTATTTATTTGTTTGTTTGTTTGTTTGTTTCCAGCAAAGCATGTAATTATTGGTTATATTGCATCTTAAAGTTAATATTTGTACAAAATGTCTTAAAGGTGCACTAAGCGTTTTTTGCCAAACGATGTTGATATTTGAAAGCACCGAAACAAACATGCCCATACCCCAACAGGACCCGCCCATATTTTGATATCTCCACCCCACACATATGTACACAGCCATGGCATAACGACGATCACGGAAACATATGCTGTTTGCATCCAGCGGATACTCTTCAAAATGGCGCTACGCTGACGCAGACACAGTTTTTGTTTTCTTTGCATACAAAAAGTATTCTCGTAGCTTCGCAAAGTTACGGTTGAACCACTGATGGCAGATGGACTATTTTGACGATGTCTTTCATACTTTTCTGGGCCTTGACAGTGTTAATTGTTTGGCAGTCAATAGGACAGTCACAAGCCTCCCGGTTCTCATCCAAAATATCTTAAATTGTGTTCCAAAGACGAACGAAGCTTTTGCGGGTTTGGAAGTGATTAATGACAAAATTTTCATTTTGGGGTGGAGTAACCCTTTAATGTTTTGTTCCTCCGATAATTTCCTCTTTTTTATCTTCCATTTCTCTCTATCTATAGTCGATCTGCTAATATCCATCCTGTGCACTCAAATTGAGCGCTCTGTTCTCTCATAACAAGACACACCCCTTACTTCTGATTGGCTACAAGTGTTTTTTGGGTCACGGTTCGGCACTGCGGTCAAAAGCGTTTTTCAAAAATGGCTTAGTGCACCTTTAATTTTTGGCAATCTGATCAAATAATGAGTCAAGTGACACTAAAATGTTTGAAAAATGTTGATAACACATTCGTTTAGGGACCAGTTCTCACTATTAACTAGTTGCTTATTAGCATGCATTTTACTAGCGGATTAAATAGCTGTTAAATACTTATAAAGCACACCTTATTCTGCATGACCATATTTTAGATCCCCTAATCCTACCCCATATCTAAACTTAACAACTACCTTACTAATTCTTAATAAGCAGTAATTAGGAGTTTATTGATGCAGAAGTAGTAGTTAATAGTTAGTTAATTGGATCTTAAAGTCTGACCAAAATGTTATAATGTAATACTGTATACTATTTGAATGGTGTACTGTTTCCAGTGGATGTTTGAAATATGCGTCTGTGCAGACATTGCTTCAGACTAATATTTCCCACAGCCCCTTATGCTACATAAACTTGCATCTTGGCAAAATCATTGTGAGTTGTTTATTTCCAACTATCCAAGTTAGAATTCTGACTTCACTTTTGCACTTTTCCAAATAGGAAAGTAAAAATGTTGACTGGAACATACATTTTCAACAGTACTTTATGTACTTTCCCATTACCAGTAAACTGAGAGTCATGTGTCTTTCACAAGTCACTGTTGATCACTCACTGACCTGCACATTGTTCCTATTGTATTGTATTTTATGGCATTGTTAAACATTCAGCTCTGATTGGTCAATGACTCGACATTGTGATGTGAACTGTGTAGTTTCACCTTCTCTTTACTGTGGGACAGCACTCACCCCTGACACCTGACACCGGGGGAGAGCGTGGAGGGACTTCCGGCAGGCATCGCTTTCAACAGAGCCACTCATGGGCAACCTGCCATAGCATGCTGGTCATGGGTGGGTGTCAGGGTCACCTGACTTCAGTTTCATTCCTGCAGAGGATGTGTAGATCTAAAAACAGCAACTGATAAGTTTGTAAAAAAAAATCTTTTGTCTGGTCCGCCTCAGCTGTTTTAATTAACCTGCTGACTCGATTTTGTTTGTTCATTCCAAGGCTGTACCATTGTAACATGAGAACGCATACTAGGGCTCTCATTAGTTGAAGAGCTACAGCAGAGCATATAACATCAGCATTCTGCATTCTAACTAAAATCAAACCCAGCACTCCACAAGCCATGTTTGGCCTAAGACACTCTGGAGCCCTCATTAGAGACACTCATCTCTACATAGTAGGAGGCCTTAGTGCTCTCAGACCCCATTTGAAGTGAAGGACGTGGAGAGACTGACTGAGTAGAAACAAGAGCATCAGTTCAAATGAGCTAGAGAGAGAGTCATGTCTGAAGAAATATCATTAAAAAAAAGATAAATCTAGAGAAGATTTGTTATGTCAAGTGTAACATGAATGATACCAAATGTATCAATAAAAATGGATCAAGGAAAAATAAGGATATCCCAGTTGATCAAAAGGAAATATAGGTAACACTTTACTTAAAGCCTTTATTTATAATTCAATATAAAAGTAGTTTTAATGTATTAATTATGCATTGTAATGCACCTTATAATGCATTGATCTTGTAATGAGTTATAATACCTTATAATACTTATCTATTCATTGTTACACATTTAGAAAGTATAAATGCATTAAAACAAACCTTCAAATATTATAATGCATTTTAACTTTGGTTACTATTATTTATGATAAATATAATGCATTACAGCATACATTATGAGTACCTTTACAATGCATTTTACATAAAAGCACATTATGTACATTTAAGTAAAGTGTTACCAAAATATATTTTGAAATATAGTCAAAAACACGTGAAAATTCACAAGTTTGGAATCAGTAAGATTTTTAATGTTTTTAAAAATGTTGTTATGCTCATCAAGGCCGCATTTATTTGATCAAAAATACAGAAAAATCAGTAATATCATGAAATATTATTGCATTTTAATATTCTTTCAAATATAATGCAAAGCTGAATTTTCAGCATCATTACTCCAGTGTTCAGTGTCATGATCCTTCAGAAATCATTCTAATATGCTGATTTATTATCAATGTTAGAAACAGTTTTTTGTTGTTTTTTTTTTTGTTTTTTTTTAATCTTTGGACAGTTAGAGACAATTTACAAATAAATATTTAGAAGCAAATTCAACAAAAATAGATGACTCCCTCTTATTTTATTTTTTATTTTTTTACCAAAAACATAGAAAAAGAAATTACAAAAATAATAATAATTATTTTAATTCATATATTTTTTTAAAAAATCATGAGAAGTGTATTCAAGTTTTTCTGTTTATGAACTGCATTCTCAATGTATTTCTGAAAAACATGATAGATCCAGAAAAAATAAGTGTCACTTCATTAATTCATGTACTGTACCTGTACCCTATTGAAAGCTTGAGTGAGATTTGAGAGCTATGGCAGATGGCAAGATTATTCAGCATGTCCTTTTTTGAACTGAACCTTCCACTCATACACACGTACATGTGAGTCTGTCACACAGGCAAACAGAAAGTCATCACATTCATATTTCTTGCACATTGAAACCGCTTTTATCACTTTTGACATCTTTTACAGATGTGGGAAATTAGGAATTCAATCAATCCAATGGCAAAGTTCAATACCATTACAATGACACCTTTGTGCCACTTTTTTTTTTTTTTTTTTGTACGTGACTCATTACATAGCTCATGCTTTGTATATGAAATACTGTGAGTGAAACATTATCGGTTCATCTCCTTGTCAGAGCAGCAGTCAACTGAAGCTGCTTTCAGCCCAAAGAAATGTGCCCACACCCTTAACATAATGCTTTTATAATGGCATACATGGCTACTGAAAGACTGAGAATCATCCTGATTCATGTCGGCTTTCATCACTTTATTTTTTCAACAAATGGAGTTGGAGCCCTGAGTTCCTGAAAGGATTACAATAATAGTCCTTATGAAACTGGATCGGATACTTCTGGACGTTTCATACAAGCTGTTGATTTTTCCAGACTATTTTTCCTCCTGCAGTGCTGTTTCAGCTCTTGGGTCAGTGCAACTCTCCAGCTCGGTAACCGTCCTCCGCCCAGCGCTGGTTGGCTCGGAACCTGATCTTGAACGTTTCTTCCACCATTACTCATTTTCAGCTCTGGCCCCAGCCTTAGGATTAATCTCCAATATCAGCCCAGTGGCGGAGGGTGATGTATTCCTCATACACCTCAAACTTATGCATTAGTCTGGCTTCCTCTTAATCCAGAGTGACTCCCAATCCTCCCCTGGAGGGCTTTCACACACAGATGGATTTGATTTTGGTGCTACTCAGGTGTGGAGTTTCAGCAAGCGCTCGGCGGAAGAGAAAAGCCACATGTACAATGAAAATATCCTTAAAGGATTTCGATATCACAGCACCAACAAATGCTCTTCATTAAATGATGTCATGGTCTCATTCTGAACCCACATGGAGAAAAAAACCACAACTAAAATCTCTTCGAGATGTTTTGCCTAGACAGCAAGGAGAATAAATGGAGACTTTTGTGCTAGATTACTGTTTTATGGGAAAAGTCCCTGGTAATCTCACATATATATCTCATCTAGAGTTTCAGGGAAAAAAATCTCAACAATGTCTTAAGCTAAAAATTTCAAAGATACCAGCCTATGAGATTTCTGAAATATACTGTATTAATTATTTACCTAGATAGCAATGAGATTTTTTCTGAGACCAAAAGACGACTTTGGTAACACTTTGCTTAAAGCCTTTATATATAATGCATTATAGAAGTAGTTTTAATTCATTTTAATTCATGCCTTGTAATGCACCTTATAATGCATTGTGCAAGCTCATAAATAATTGTAAGCACAGCTAATACATTATAACACTTATCAATTAATTGTTACACTATGCATTTTAAATTTGGCTATTTTTATTTATTTTATTTCAATAATTATTTTATTTACAACAAGATGTAATGTATTAGCGCATTGTGAAATCATTATGAAATTATGAATAATTATAATGCATTATATACAAAGGCTTTAAGTAAAGTGTTACCAAGACTTTTGATTACAAAACCTCACAAGTGGCTCCACTGAAATCTCCTTTGTTTGTTTTTTTGCTTTTTCTTTTTGGAACAAAATCTCACATTTGTCTCCTTTAAAGTTTGAGATCTCAACAGTTTCTCAAAATGTCCTCAAATTTTCCAATTTGATATCAATTTGTATAGGGAATGCAACAACAATTTACACATCTCTTTAATATCTTGATCTTTTCTCTTAGACATCAGCAAGAATTTAAAAAAAAGAGCACATTGAAACTTCTGCTTGAATCTCTATTTCTATTATTTGCCTTTTAAGAAAAAGGCCTCCAAAATTTTATTTATTAATTTTTTTTTTTTTTTTTTTGCAGTTTCAGAAAAGTTTGAAGAAAAAAAATTCTCTGATGTCCTCCCTGTCAGTGACGGCTTCGTCAAATGTAAATTCACCTCATTATGAGTTCATCGCTTCCCTAATTCTGGAAAAGGACAGAGTGTCACAGTTCACACATGAGCTCCTCCACACACTCACTCCATCACGCTCAGAGTGGGAAACCTGATCCCGGAGGTTTTCCTGCTTCCCCTAAATCTTCACTCCCGCTGTAAAACTGATGTCCCAGAAAGAGAGTGTGGATTGCTCATCAGTTACACTGAGAAAAACGAGGCTGACGGTACCCATAGAGAGACAGACTCGCTTGGCCTGGACTTTCTATGCATCAACAAGTTCCCACAAGCCCCCGTGGCCATCTGACACCATAGCTATGGAATAGGTGTGATTCTGAAGTCGTTAGGGAGGCTGCATATTCAACACGACACCCAATACCCCCACAGAGCGCCCCAGCGGGCTCCGCATGCTCGCCAGCCAGCACGTGGTCTTCTGCATGCTGAGTGTGTATATTAGATCAGTTGGATCATACTTCACGTCATAGCTGACTTGCTGATGTAGCTAAATGTTAATAAATATCATTCTTATTATGCTATTGAGTGATTCTTCAATGTGGGTTACATTGCAAAAGGTCAAAGTGAAGGATAAGGAATCAGATCTACTTCCAGCTTCAGCCTGTCTACAGTCCATTCCCTCTCCATCTGTTGTACATTTCACACTAAACACGGCTCAAAACTCTGCAGTTCAATCTGATTGGTTGGCTTTAACCAAATTTAAGATGTAAAGGCGCAGCTTTTTATTTTTATTGTATTGTTATTGATATTATTATTATTAGTTTGCTTAACAAAGTTGTGTTTACAATATATGATGTACAGTAAAGTCGTGATATGATGAAATAATGAGTGTTTATTGTGAAATATTGTGAAAATGTATTCTAGTTTAAATTGACATCAAATGCAGTTAGCTGAACTTTAAACACTTTATATGTAATTTCATAATTACTTCTGTTTGCCTTGCAGTGTTCTGCCGAGCATTTACAGACAAGCATTTATAGCAAGTAAAATATACTTTAATGACATGTATATTGAAACTTGTATGCAATTTATTTGTAATAACACATTTGTAACGATGAAGTTGCAATTTCATACATTTAAAATGTATTAACTTTAAATGTAATATCGATATTTGCGTGTACATAAAATGTGCTTTAGTACATTAGTCAACACAAAATGCCTATTAAACATCAAAAGATTATTAAAACAATGATTTAAGAATGCTCTTCGAAGTAAAATTTTTAATTTGACATTATCAAAATACAAAGTAATCTCATTATTACAGAGTAGTCTCCTTTAACAGTCCAAAGCAAAGCATGCTGGGAAAATGAAATTTGCCGTAACTCATTTAATTGTTAAACTCATTTAACAGTTATAGAGTTCACATAACGTTTTGTTGTTGTTTTATAAAGTACAATGAACTTTTAGTAGTATTTGAGTAAAATAGACTTGTTTCATTTCATAAATTTGACTGTTAGTTTGTATAGTGTTTATTTAAGAAGTAGCTGTGCAATAAGTCATTATCACAAAGTAAACCCCTTCAGGGCAATAAAAGATTCATTTATAAACCACTCCTGTCTTTCAGGCCCAAACTTAGCAAGACAAAAGGCGACAGTGGCAAGAAACCCAAACTCCATCAGATGACAGAAACGGAGAAAACCGTGGAAGTGTCATTGAATGAAAAGTGAATATTTTAGTTCAGTTGGTGATTGAAACATTGGGGACGTGCTAAACCTGTTCACTACTGTCTATTTCACATAAATCAGACACTAATCTCATAAGACAGTAATCTCAGATGTGAATAAATATATGCTTTTATGAAAGACCTGCAGGTTAATGTATAGCACCGCTGAGTACTCCCACCTGTCTGTTTAAGGCTTGATTTATTTCTTACACATGACGGGATCGATTCTTGTTTTGACAGATTCTCCCGGAGCTGCTGGGGCCAGTATCAAAAAACAACCTCCCGCTGTAACCCTCCAAAATGCCTCACATTTGTGGATGAATTTCAGTTGTCCTAGTATCACAGAGCACTTGTAAATTAAAACAAGGCCTCTGCAGCCTTGACCGTGTCTCCCACCAAACCTTCTGTTCCCCCTCAGAAGGACCCTCCACTGCTGTTTATTTCTTCTGGATTTTTATTTATATCTCCGCATACTACAGGAGGTGAAGCTGACAGGGCAGAAGACATCCTCTGCATACTAGGAAACAGCTGCACCGTGAACACCGAGCCACATGTGCCCTCCATGAAGCGCAGCCGTCATTGCGCGATCACCGTGATCAAACATGACGTCAAAGAGCAGGTGCTAATGGAAGCCAGTTATTGGGGTAAGTGGCAGATCGTGCAGCGATCGAGGTGCTGAAGGCACAGCAAGCATGCGGTGCTGTGAATAACTCTCGGGGTAATTAATGAGGGGAGGCGGGCGTCCCCTTACAGACGGGCACAAACTGGTAGCCTGAACCACATTCCAACACCTACTCGCTCTCATGTCTCTCCTGCATGCTTCGGTCCAGCAGTTACTACATTTTGATTGAAGTACTGGTAACACTTTAGTTTAGGGACCAATTCTCACTATTAACTACACTCTTAAAAATAAAGGTGCTTCAAAAGGTTCTTCAAGCGAAGAAAAAAAAGAACCATTTTTGGTTTCGCAAAGAAAGACATTCAGTCAAAGGTTCTTTAAAGAACCATCTCTTTCTTACCTTTTTATAATCTGAAGAACCTTCTTTCACCACAAAGAACCTTTTGTCAAACAGAAAGGTTCTTCAGATGTTAAAGGTTCTTTATGGAACCATTTAAACAAAAAGGTTCTTCTATGGCATTGTGAAGCACCTTTAATAGCACCTATTAATAGCATATTGGCTGTTTATTAGTACTTAATAATTAGGAACAGCAAATTAGGAGTTTATAGCAGCAAAAGTCATAGTTTTTAGTTAACAGTGAAAATAAAGTGTGACTGAAATAGTTTTATTATTATTAGTTTTATTATATGAAATAATAGTTAGGATATTCGGGCCAAACTGAGAAAAAGATGCAATTTGGTGCAGTTGGTGCAGTTGGTGATATTTATATGGCCAAAAAGTAAGATACAATTCTGAGAGATTGTTATGTAAATCGTTGAGACGTTTGTAACAGTATAGCAGACTACTTAAATAAAATGCACATAAATATCAGTCTATATCTCCCAAAAATATGTATAGTAACATGATATTTGTGGGGTACATCTGTGGCTTTATTTATTGATTCATTCATTTATTCATTCATTCACTGTTGCTGTTATTGTTAACACATGGCTTACAGTTAGACTAATAACCTATATTACTTTGATAGATTTATTGGTAACACTTTAGTATACACTCTAAAAAAAATGGTGCTATATAGCACTAAAAGTGGTTCTTTGGCTCGTAATCATAGGGGAACCACTTTTGGTGCTGTATAGCACCAAATCTTGGTGCTTCAGTGGTTCTTCAGCGCGGTTCTTCGCCGGTTCTTTGGCATGACTGAGGGGCTATATAGTTCAGCGGTTCTTCGCCGGTTCTTTGGCATGACTGAGGGGCTATATAGCACCGCTACCATATACAGAACCTGTTAAGCTCCTGTATGGTTCTTCAGCGGTTCTTCAGTGGTTCTTTGGGGTGATTAAGGTGCTATATAGCACCACTGCCGTACAAAGAACCTGTTAAGCCCCTTTAAAGGTTCTTTATGAGACAAAGAACCACTGTTGGTGCTGTTTAGCACCATTTTTGTTGAAGAAATACAATGCAATATGGCACCTCTTATAGTTCTACATAGCACCATTTGACAAAAGTGCTGTATAGCACCTTTAAAGATATGGTGCTATATAGCACCAAAAGTGGTTCCCCTATGTATATATATATATATATATATATATATATATACAGTTAGGATTAATTGTTTGTATTAAAATAAACAATTCTTCTACCAGGTTAAATAGTTCATTAGCAACATTTGCCAAGCAAGTTTGTAACATAGTAATATATGGTGCGATCAAAGGTGTATTGGCTATTTAATTTTGAACACAGCTCGTCTGTTCAGCTATAACTAACTATTTTACAATCAGTTTTCTAGTCATAACTCATTTAATTTTAAATATTCACCTTTTCTGCCCTGTTGGAGATTCTGGCATCTATCTGGATTGACTGAGTTTAAGATCACAAGATGAGATCACAGGTGCTAAAATGACAGAACACCCAGGATCTATCGAAATGTCCCGGATGGCTGGATGAGCTGCAGGATGAAGCTGTTACCATAGGAACCTCCTTGTTCCACGGTGGAATGTTCCATGCTCCTGGTCTCTGTGCTAAAGCAGTTTCCTGTAAAGGGAACCAGACTGGGCCAGTCGAGTTCACATAAATCAGCTGCCCAGTCTGTGCTTCACCGGTCAAAAAACTCAAAATCTCATTGGGAGTGACAGCTGCCAAACTCACTGGCCAGGTTTGTGTTTGCTTGAGTTTGTCATGCAGTGTTCATTAGGACACAAATCTCGGAATCAATCTTATTTTACAGCACAATTCAGGTCGGTGGGACGCGCTCCGTAACATATTGCTCCCAGAAGGTCCTTCTCCTTTGACATCCAGCCCAAATGTAATCCCGTGAGTGTCTTTTTTAATTTCTCATTGATGACATGTCTCTCTGATGACATATGCATCCACTTTTAGATTGCGTTCGTCATTATGGCACTAAATAAAAACCAAATGTCTCGGAGACTGTGATAAAATCTATTTTCATGACTCCAGGAGAGTGTTGTATTACATGGAGTTTTTTTCCCCCTGCTAGCTTGCTTTCTAGTCTTCCCTCTTTCCTTGGATGTAGTAATGGGATCATTTATACAAATACGGTTTGCTATTAAGCGGCTAGCGGATCAAAGGTAATTACCTGACAGCGCTGGGCCCCAAATGCAGCAGGGCCCGGTCCGTTCAGCCCGACGTTCCCACGCATTCCTAGCAGAAACGCGGGGTTTATTTGTGAAATGTGGTCAGTGCCTCTGTCAGATGCATTATTTAATCAGGCAGCTGTTTGATTCGGTGATAATTGATTCTGTGTTTTCTTACTCGGTTTAGGCACGAGGCATTCAGACAATAAACAGACTTTTAAAAAAGCTAATATTTTGCAAATCGGGTATTTATTTAAAAAGGCAAATCCTGCCAAGTGCTTGATTATTTGTATGATCAAAAAGCCATTTTACCACATTGTTTCATTCACCAGCCTTTCATGATGGGCCACATTTAAATAAATATGAAAAAAGGGCCCGAATATAGAAATCACAAACAGATGGGCCGCTCCAGTGAAAATCACACTCTTTAAAACGCCCATGTGCTGGCCAGCACAATATGAATGTGATTTTTAATAGCTAGTGACTGGGACTCGTGGGTTCCTCTCTCGGTGATCTCAATTAAGGCTGTTCAGGAAACAGTGAGGAATTGTGGAAAGAAAAGAGTTTGACTGGTTGGTAGGCGCAGTATAAGTGCTTAGTGCTGGAGCGACAAAACGTCATTTTGTTTATCTGATTGTAGATTTCTGTTTCTTGGTTGTTGTTGGAATTTTTTATTTTTTTTTTTTCATCTAAGTCCCCCACCGCTACAAACAATCAGTCCAGAGATTGAAATCAAATCCCTCACTTTGGAAAAGTTCAAATCTTTTTTTTTTTTTCTCTGCAGGTCCAGCATAATCAGAGCTCTCTGGGAGCAAGTCTTCGGTTTCAAGGAGCATTGGCATATTTGTGACACTGAATGTCCACACTTACGGTAAATCAGAAGGACTTAAAGGACGGCAACCATACAAGTCTGTATGTCGAAAGTACCACAGATTTTCAAGCAAATGAGCACTGAAGTCATTCCATGTAAGTACACTAAACACAAAGTGTTGTGCAAGCTTAAATATAATTCAAAAATAACTATATATTATATATATATATAATGTGATTTTTATATTATAAAATATATAATATTTGTAAATTTATAAAAAAATTGTAAAGGAGTATATTATTTATTTATTTATTTGTGTGTGTGTGTGTGTGTGTGTGTGTGTGTGTGTGTGTTTGTTTTTATTTTGATTATTTTGTTTATTGATTTTTTTTTTTAAGTTGGAGTATATGGAGTTTTGTCTGTATAGTCAATCATAGAAATTCTATTAATAAATCAAATGCATATAAATATGAAACTGAATAATTTATCAAGTCTAATTTTAAATAATGAAGTTTTCAAAAGTTTTCAAAAGTTACATTCATAATTGTTTATCCCATGACTGATAAGATTCAGCAACATTTCCACCCTCTCAAATTAAAATAGACATATAAAAGAATAATTATTTAAACAAATGACAACAATTTTAAACAAATGAATTATTTATATTATTATTAATTTACTCCAAGAAGATAAATAACACCAATTTTAACCATCTGTGGTACAGTGTTTCCATACGGCAACGTATAATTATCAATTTTACATAACTCACTTAATATCTGTTGGAATGAAAAGAGCCGTCTTTGAAGAAACCAATAATATACTATTTCTTTAGATCTGATTTTCATTCCAAGACAGGGGTCACTCATACAGAGAAAACACATGCTTAAATGCTCCTTAAATTGTGCTTTAAGCAAGTCTTCTACATCTTGATTTTTAGCCAGTATCTTTGATTAAAAAAAAAAAGTTTCTGCTCACAGATGCATTACATAGTTACAAAAAGTTTAGTTTAAAGGATATATAATATTTTATTTAATTGAATTTATTTATTTATTTATTTTCTGTGAAACTTTAGAACCATATATATAGGCGCACAACTGTCCAAAAAAAGTGAAGATGAGCTCAGCATGAAGAGCAATATTAAAGAATAAATGATAATGATTCACTTGAGCTCGACATAAACCCATAAAAAAGACCCGTTAGAGTCAAAGCGAGTCACCGCATTCTGCATGTTTTAATAACACTCCAGATGGAGACAGTTCATACTATCGACGTCTCTCCAATCCTCCCTTAAGCATAACTCAATCAAGCCCTGCACTGTCAGGACCCATGAGAGCGAACGGCTGCATACTAACATGCTCTCCAACAACACTCACTGTACGTTCCCACAGCCCGTGTAAAACAGAGCTCGAGCCGTGTTCCCCATGGCACCACATTAATTCACTTTCATGGTTATTTACAGGTCAGGGATGACGTGTAAACGAGCGAGAGTGTGTCTTTAGTCGTGAGGCTGAACTCTAGGCCTGGCTGCATGGTAAATAATGAGCTCCCATGGGTCATAGCTGTGCTGCCCTGGAGTCCATGTCCCCAAACTGCAGGCTCCTCATTACCTCACCAACAACCAATTCAACGGCCTGCTTGGTGCGATTGTTGAGGTAAGCCGAGGCTTAGCAGCTCTGAGGGTAAAGGCTCATAATCCAGCACTAAGAGCCGGCGGTAGACGCGACCGCTTCTGCAATTTTAAAATTTCATTGTGTTACCGTCGCACGGAGGTAAAATATACAGTCTAACAGCATAATTGCCTAATTCCCCCCATAGCCTATTTCTAAATGGACTGACAGGTTTGCTTGGATGAAAACAGACAATTTGACAACTGCGACATTTTCCCAAAACTCTTATATTGCATGTGTGGCTGCAAATTTGAATAAACTTGCAATAATGCAAGCATTTCATGTAAAAAATACGATCTAACTCAGAATATATAATAGTATGTATAAATTCTGTAATTTATATCAGTGGTTATCAACATGGGGACCTTAATAAAGAGGGGGCAGCAAAATGTCATTTAAAATCAGGAATTTTACATTAAAACACTTTAACAATTAGACCTTTTCATTGTAGGTCTACGCAACATTTTATTGTCCAGCAGGTAAAAAAGTAAGGGCTGCAATGCACTTACACGACTTTTAAAAACTGAACAGATGTTAAAACGCTAGGCATCATAAATTTGTCTACTTTGTAAATGTTAACAGAGAAAGATTGGGCATCACATGAATAAACGACTGAGGATCATATGCTACCAGACTTTCAATTCGTTCTGCATACAATAAAACAAAACAATACGTATTCTAAAATCAGCTCAAAATATCAAACATGTCTGAACTCCTCCAACTGGATTTGAATCATGGAGTCTGTGCCCTTCATGAACTACAAAATCTGTAAACTCCAAGTGTGCAGTACAGTAAAGACAGTACTGACTGGCTTTGATTTTCATCTACTATAATGTTAACTACTTCAGGCTGTAAATCAAGGCAAAAATCTGGGCAAAAGACATGTAGTGTATTCCAACCTGATCACTTACACGAGTAATAGCACACCTTTCCTCAATAACCCGCAACAATAATAAAATAAAATGACATAAAATAAAAGGGTTTGTTCAACAGTTCACCCAAAAAATAAAATTCTGTCATCCTGTCATGATATTCTTACTTCTACTGAACACAAAAGAAGATATTTTTGGTAACCAAAAATAATTTTTGAATATTGCTAGCCACACAGTTTTGGGGCAAATGTAAATGATGACAGAATTTTAATATTTGGGTGAACTATCCCTTTAAGTTTAAGAACTGCAGTAAGTTGTGTCCCAAATGATGCACTATGCACTTATACACTTACACACTATACTAGAGTATGTATTTATTCATTTACTCAGTTCTGATGGTGTATGAATTTTATAAGCATATTTTGTCATTCAACATTAGAGTCTGAGAGCTGAAAGTTTTTTCAGTTAATTAAGTGTTCATCCATGTATTTAAAGTGTACTTTTCAGTATGAACGCACAATATTTATGCTACAAAATGGCACACATTAGTGCATAAGTATACGAATGCACCTCTAGTGATACTTGCCTTAGCAAATCTCAACTGCTTGATTGGGTAACACTTTATTTTAGGGTCTCTTAACTAGTTGCTTATTAGCATGCATATTACTAGAATATTAGCCATTTATTAGTAGTAATTAAGCACATATTAATGCCTTACTCTACATGACCTTATTCTACATCCCTAATCCTACCCAATACCTAAACTTAACGACTACCTTACTAACTATTAATAAGCAGCAAATTAGGAATTTATTGAGGGAAAAGTCGTAGTTAATAGTGAATAAGCATTCCCTATTCTAAAGTGTTACCATATACATATATATATATATATATATATATATATATATATATATGTATTTAAAGTTGGATATATATATCTGGTAATTCTTTAGATTTAGATAGGGAACATTAGTTAATCATTAGCATGCATATTACTAGCATATTGGCTATTTATTTGTACTTATAAAGAAAATATTATAGTTTTTTCAGCTGCTTACACACAAAATCTTTACTTGTCACACAATTTCTGAAACCTGACATTCAAACACCAGAACCACACACCAAATCTGGAACACTAATTTTCAACCTTTGACTCAGTTTTCAATTTCATAAAACGCTTTTTGCAAAACACAACACACAATTCTCTATGTAACACACAAAAATCCAACATGAATTGATATTATGGCAAAGGTGTTTGCAAATGTTTGCTTTTGAGATGTGTTTGTGATATTTTGAATGCAGTGCTTCATTTTGCAAGAGATGTGAGGTATTTTGCATTTTGTGTGTGCAATTCTTGGATTTGTGTGTAAAGTTTTGAAAAAAAAGAGGCAAAGTTTTGAAAATGTGTGTAAGCAGTTGAAAAAACTGTAATGCATTACCATATTCTAGATCTCTTAACCCTAAACATAACTACAACTACACCTATGCATCTGCATGCATGTAGTTAACTTGTGTAGGGTCAAAAGCTTGATTGTTTTTATCATTGCAAAATGTAAAGTACATTATGGTCCAGCTCTAATCTGCTAAATGCAACTAAGGCATGAAGATATTAAGATATCATAAATATTTACATTATGATTTTCTGTAAAGCTGCTTTGAAACGATGTATTGTGAAAGCGCTATACAAATACATTTGACTTGACTTGACAGTGTGTGTGTGTGTGTGTGTGTGTGTGTGTGTGTGTGTGTGTGTGTGTGTGTGTGCATGTGTTCACATGTGCATGTATGTGTGAGTGTATGTGTGTAGGACAGTTAAAGATGCATTTGTTTTGCATTCCCGGTCCTTGTGAGAAGAAAAAAAACATGGGTCTGCAACACCTGAATGCAATTCCTCAGATTGCAGATGATATAAGCAGAACATTTTCATGCCAGTGGAAATGTGAGCTCTCACCAGCTGGCTTGGCCAGACCTTAGCCTCCAAATTCTATCCATCTGTTAGCTGACTCCCATGCCGCACTTCAAGGGCTCCTTCTGGGGAGTGTGGGACACTGTGAAGAGTAGGAGAGAGGCCGGCCTGGTCTGGTTTTGATCTGGACTAAAGGAAAAGAGAGAGAGCCCAGCTTTGGCAATGCACAGCCCTATCGCTTCATGCATGCAGCCTGAAGTCATATCAGAATTATCGTATTTATGTGATGAGTGCACATGAACCCCACCACAATGTCGTAATTATGCTGCTTTCAAGTCCTCCTGGGAAGTTCCTACTTAGGAGTTCGGAAGTTGTAATTATGATGTGGTGTAAGTTCAAGTGATTTTGGTCGGAATACAATGGACTTGCCGTGCAATTTCATTTTTCTTTCTCTCTCTTTCACTTCCTGCCAAAAACAGGTCGCTTTTTAGTGCTAATGCAACAAAATAAAGAGCAAATGGTGCACATTAGATGTCTAACTTATTTTTTTCATGCTACCTATCACCTCATGGCTAAATGAGTACCGTCTGAGTATTCTTCATCAACAAATATGCAAATAATATAGTATTTCACTCACCTAATGAGCATCCTTTGTTCTCAGTATTGTTGCACCAACCCTAAACAGTAAGTAAAAAAGAGAAATAAATTACCAAATATTTTATATGACCACAATCACTTCAGTGCTAGTCATTATTGTAATAAGACTTCCAATCCCATAATTAGGAGCTTCCCAGTAAAGATTAATAAACACTGTGACTCTGTGATGAACTTTCTGTCTGTGGCTCCTTCACCTTGAGAGGCCACAGCAGGTGTAGGGAAGGTCAGCAGACCTCTGGTTCTCCACAGAAGAAGGCATTTGTTCTGCAGAAGCTGCAGGAAGACCATGCAGATGTTTGAACACACAAAATAAAATGAACAAACAGGGGTTTCACCTTAACTGACGTTCATGACATCTGTTTCAGCAGAATTTCTGCATGTTGCTGCTATATGGGAGAGTCCAGTATTGTGGCAGTGCCATGATACTTTGATAAATAGCATGGTACTGAATTATTAACATATCACGGTATTTTCAGAGCTTGTAGTTACCATAGTATCATGCTGAACAGGTAAGTGATAAAACATCCAAATTAGCAGTATACAGTGGCATGCAACAGTTTGGGAACCCCTTGCAGAATCTGTGAAAATGTGAATAATTTTAACAAAATAAGAGAGATCATACAAAATGCATGTTATTTTTTATTTAGTAC
>JAFVLL020006083.1:0-20090 GCA_021397915.2 Tor tambroides | reverse complement strand
ACATAAATAAATACTGAATGCATGATTAAAAGCTAGATTTCTTTCATATGCATCATACCCAGAGGTGTAGGCGGCAGAATGGTGTACAGTGTCTGGTAGAAAAGCAGTTTGATCATCTGTGGTTCTGTATGGACTGATATGGGTGACTGGGGTTTCTCAGGTGAGATGCACGCTGGCATGGAGATGATTTCTACAGGACTGGGCTTTGAGCTCCTGCGGGTGTCTTTGGAAACCTGTCGGAGTTTGTGCAGCTCTCGGACAGCAGACAGCAGCCCAGGACTGCATTCATTGTGCAGCAGATCCACGACTCTCTTCATGAGATCCTTCTTCAGGCCGCTTTTACTCTTGCCCATCTTGGAGAGCAGAAGATGGAGCTCCGTCACCCGTAAGGCCTCCAGCATCACCTGCAGCACAGATGAGTTACTGATGAACATCACAGAGCATTTATATTATCATTTAGGACGAATTTATGATGAACAAAGTAACTTCCATTATAATTCTTGAGGTCATTCCAGTGAATGCGTATCAGTGTGGATTTATTTTCTGTAAAGACACCTTAAAATTTGACCTCAATAGACATTTTAAAACATATCTGCATTAAAAAAATATTATAGGGTGTTTAATGGTCTGTCAGCAGAATTTCAGCAGTAAAACCACCAACAAAAACAAAGCATTGTTTTGACCAACAGAAATTGTAATTAATGAACTAAATAATAATGAATGAATATGAAACATATGAAATATTGACGTTTATTTAAAAATCCTTTTGTTGAGCACAGAACACATTCCTCAAACTTTTAGTACCTTCTCCCTTCACTACATAGTGACAGTGTGTGTGGTTTGTCAGTTTTAGAGAATGTGTATGGCAATTTGGTATTACTGAATCATTTGTTACTTAAGATATAAACGTGTTCTCTTTTGTGATCCCACATATTCATTTCCAGTGGAACTGGTCATTTCTGATCATGAAATAAACTAACATTTGCAGGGGGAAAATAGTGATACAAAAAGTGTAAAAAACTAGAATGCAACAAGGGGGTTAAAAACAATTAAACATAAAATGAAAGCAAAAACACTTCAAAGTGAACACGTCTCAGTTAATATGAAAAAAAATTAATCTTTTTACTGGGACTTACAAAATGTGGACATAATCATGCAATACCAGCAAATATTCAGAAAACGTTAACAGTGAAGCGAAAATAGCCAGCATAAAAACATCAACAGTTGAGGATCAAAGCGGCTGTCATACATCATCTAATCAAAGTCTGAATCACAAGATCGCACAAATTCCACAAAAAATAGGTTTACAGCTGTACGAAAACATAGAGATTTAAAAAATTTTTTTTTACAAAGCAAGCAATCGGATCTGCTTAAAAATCTAAAAATAACAGGTTCTTAATTCTGGCCCTCGAGGTCCACATTCCTCCTCCAACCTTGATCAAATTCACCTGCCAGCCTTGATTGTTCAGTTGTGTTTGATTAGGATTGTAGCTAAACTCAGCAGGACAGTGAACCTCAAGGGTCAGAGTTGAGAACCCCTGATGTAAAATGAGCTGCTTACAGCAGAACTTAATATATCTTCAATTAAAACAACAGCAATGTTTGATTTTGTAAAGGATATTTGTGAATTTTGCCATACATCTAAAATATGCATATTTATTCAACTAAAATCAGATGGAAAACATGTATTTGGGGGGCAATTAAATAACCGGTACTTCAGATGTTTTATCATATTTATTTTCATATAAAAAGCAACAATTTTAATTTCATTCACAACACATGACCCTGATTCATGAGCACTAGAGAAGCACTAGTAACATTAAATTAGGGACATACACAATTTAATCTCAATTTCTCAAATAAGTCTGCTATTTTCAAGTGGGAGTTGGACAGCTTCACCCTTTTAGGATGCAAGTTTTTTTTTTTTTTTTTTTTTGGAAATTTATAAGAAAAGTTATAACTTGGTACAGTTTTCCAAGGCATTCTTCTTCGCATTATTTTCAGTGATAATTAATGTCACAGTTCCTTATGAAATAGAAATAAACTCCTGAAAACAAAACTATGAAAAAAAAAAAAAAAAAAAAAATTTAAATGCCAAATTGAGAGTTTCATAACATGTTAATCCAGAGAAATTGTCAAATTACAAAAAATGGATTCTAAGTGATTCTATGTTATTTACACCAAGTGCAAATTGGCTAACAATAGATTCTATGCAAAAATAGCAGTATTTTCTTTGCAATATAAGTGTTGTAGTTAGATGTTATTTATACTTGGTGCACAAAATGGCATATATTTGCACATCAGTAACAGTTTACAATAACAACATACTGAGTGTAAAATATCATATTTAGGCTATTAAAATTATTAAATGGATTCTGCCTTATACTTGGATGATAAAGCCCTCCCTACAACCTACCCCTAAATCTACCTGATAAACACTTTATTAAATTCCCGTGAGGCACTTTATTTCCACTCTTTGAATATTTCCTCCATTTTAGATTAATAAACATTTCCTATCTGATAGGTGATGGGGAAAGGGAAAAGAATGAGTTCTGCAAAAGGGGGATTTTCACCTTTTGCCCTATGTCACTATTGTAGTTTGATGGGATCCCACCAGACATTGAGGGGTGGTGTTGATGTAAATGGACTCAGCCAATGTGAGCTTTGCACTTACTGTAAATTAACACTCCGAAAAAGGCAATAACCAGTATCCTCGATAGGCAAAGCCTCATCTTCACAGATGCAACAAGCAAAGAATCCAGATTTCAAGCATACACTGTAAAAAAAAAAAAAAAAACTATGTAAAAATAGGGCCCAATGTAGGCTACTGTATTAATTTGCAGGAATTTTCTGTATTGATTTTTTTTTATTTATTTTTTTTATACAGGTGTTTTACCTGTATTTTGATATTGGAATTTAATGTATTTAATGGAAATGTCCATAAAACTGATGGATAATGTGGATAGTGTCCTTTTTAGAACAACAGCTTGCTTGGGTTTGTGCAGGCTATTTCAAATTTGCATGTCAATAATGATGTCTGAATGTGACAGGCATAATCCAGTAATTAAAACACCAAACACACTGTCAATCATGATTAAAGTCTTAAGATGTATATCACGCAATCTGATGCAAAAGAATGATGACACACAGTCTGCCCTTACTTTTCACCCAGTATCTCTTAACTGGGATAATATTAAACAATCTGACAAACTGAATAGCCTATCGAAGAACAGAAAATTGGGTACACCCAGCTTTGGAAGGTCACTAGACCCAGCTCTATTTTCAGAATTAAGGATAAGTGCTCTCAAACAAACAGCAGCCTACAGTTTGATTACATTTTTTACTCTCTCGCCACAAATTTTATTATAACTTTTTTGCTAGAACCAAAAAACAAACAAAGAAAGGAACTAACAAAATAAAATACAAAAACTTTTCTGAGGTATGTTTTGCAAAAACTTACTTTAGATAAAATGGTTTTAGTTACTTTTTAAATAATTTTTAACAAACCATTTGGGCTTTGTATAAACACAGGAGGTTTATACAAATAGGTTTGACTATTTCAGCTATAGATGCATACAATTAATAGAAGCATGCAGTGTTCTTGTACAAACATTTATAGTGGAATTTTTCATTAAGTCAATCTTTCTTAGCACAAAGTGAGACATGTATAAGATTTATGTTTTAATATATACTGTGCATCGGTGTAACATTATGTATTGTGTTTATGCAGCCCTTTTAATTGTTGGGTGGGTGCTAATGCAGGTTTTCATATGATCAATAAACCAATGTCTATCATTGTGTCTATTTCTAATGCTTTTACATCTTTGTCATAATGTTAATTCAATCATGACAACTCTCAAGATTTTAGCATAGTAATGGTTATGACAATGTTAACGTATTTGGTCTTGACGGAACAGATCTGCTACGCTGCTGCTGAATTGCTGCTGCTGTTGGTTATTTCTGTAGTTGTAGATTATTATTGCTGCTGCAAGCAAGTATGGGAATTTGCTACTGCCAATGCATACGGCATATGGTGCTGCGAGTATTTAAGACATACTGCTGCTGCACAAATAGCATATAAAATAACCCGTATCAGATCTATACAGGTGGAGCCGGGGAAGGTGGAGGGTTTCAGAGGAACTCTGAAAGCGTGCTTCAAAATGCTCAAGTGGATGCTAACCAGCCATTTAAAATGTAAAGCAGCAAGCTCATTGGTTGCGTATGCAACATGAACCAATAAGCTTGTGCCAAGTCGCTTAACGCTGTGAATATCATGAGTTACGTTAATACCTGTCAGCCTGCGCCGTCTAGAGTTTCATGACTGAACTATACATTTATTTTTCCATATAATAATCTCATTGTCACAGGTTAACCTGTTGACTCTATAAACTTGGACTTACAAAAACACCCATTTCACTTGTACTGAGCATTGCCGGCAAATTAACATCCGTGTACACACTAGGAAGGTGTTATGGAGTTTTTGTTTTGTTTAGTCTAAGTTTGTTACTGCTGTGTTTTATTCTAGTTTTCAACTCTATGCACCACTCATAGCACTTCCTGTAGTTGACACTCCTTTTGAGCGAATAGGAGTTGACATAGTTGGGCTTGTGGAGAAGAGTCAGAGAGGGAACCGATTTATCTTGGTTATCTGTGATTACGCTACCAGGTACCCCGAAGCTTACTCACTACGAGAGGTCACTGCTAAGCAAATAGCCACTGTACTCCTACGATTTTTCTCACAGGTTGGCATACCTCGGGAAGTGCTCACAGATCAGGGCCCAAACTTCATGAGCCACACTCTCCAAAAAGTATATCAATTGGTGGGCATAAAGACAGTGCGAACTACCCCTTACTATCCTCAGACTGATGGTCTGGCTGAACGTTTTAACCAAACCTTGAAAACCATGCCGAGGAAGTATGTTTCTGACACAGGCAAGGACTGGGACAAATGGCTTCCATTCTTCCTGTTTGCATATAGGGAGGTGCCTCAGGCATCTACAGGATTCTCACCTTTTGAACTGCTGTATGCTCACCAAGTGCGAGGGCCTCTGGATGTACTGAGGGAGAGTTGGGCGGTTACTGATAAACCAGGCAAGAAAAACATCATCTCGTGTGCTAAAGTGCACCCTAGCTAGTACGGAGACACAATACCTAGGATATGTGCTGGGACATAGAGTAATACATCCACAGGTGGGGAAAGTGGAATCCATCAAGAATGCAGCCCAGCCAGAGACCAAGAAACAAGTCCGTTCTTTTCTAGGACTTGTCGGATGGTACAAACGTTTTATCCCCAACTTCTCTGAATGAGCCTTTGCCCTGACTGATTTAACTAAAAAGGACAAGCCAAATAAAGTCAACTGGACTGAAGATTATGAAAAGTCTTTCAAGACCTAAAGGACTCCATATGCACAGAGCCTGTTTTACAGAGTCCAGACTTTGAAAAGACTTTCACGGTGCAGACTGATGCCTCTGAGCCTGGTATCGGGGCTGTGCTACTTCAGGAAGGTCAAGGGCATTTACAACCGATTGCCTACATCAGCAGGAAATTCCTTCCCTGTGAATCCAGGTATTCTACAATTGAGAAGGAGTGCCTGGCAATTAAATGGGTGTTGGACTCTTTAAGGTACTACCTGATGGGACGCAAGTTCAAACTTGAGAGTGATCACAGGGCATTGGCCTGGTTGGGCCATATGAGAGACACAAACGCCCATATCACCAGTTGGTTTTTAGCTATTCAACCATTTGACTTTGAAATTCTGTACGAAACGGGGTCACAAAATTGTACAGCAGATTACCTCTCTAGGACACCTCAGGAGTCTATGGAAGGGGGGAGAAATGTCACAGGTTAACCTGTTGACTCTATAAACTTGGACTTACAAACACACCCATTTCACTTGTACGGAGCATTGCCAGCAAATTAACATTTGTTTTTACATTTGTGTTTAATTTTTTGTTTTGTTTAGTCTAAGTTTGTTACTGCTGTGTTTTATTCTAGTTTTCAACTCTTTATAGTTTTCCTTAAATCACAATTTTTCTAAAAAAAAAAAAAAAAGAACAAAAGGTCAGGACACACAATACATGTGAAACTCACTTCTGTTAATGGTTGTTTTACTTGTTTGGAAGGTTTAAGTCTGGTTATGTTGGATGTTTACATTATTTAATTTGTTTGTTTTCTCCCCAGTTGGTATGCCCTGTAGGAGGGGCATCAGTCTATAAATAGGCTTGCAAGCTGAAAGGAAGTCAGTTTGTGTTTTTGTCTTTGTTTCTGATTGTGGATTGAGCAGTGTTACATACTTGGGCCATTTGGTGTACATAAATTAAGCACATTGTTGCGGTTTGTTTCTTTTTGTACAGTTTATTTATTTTTGTTTTCTCATGCACTGTAAATATTTTTTTCACCTTCCAATAAACCACCAATTTTTGATTATTGCACCAACATTTTGTACAGGACGTCATTTCCTTTACCACTCCAACTGGTTGGCCTCCTGCACTCATGTTGCATGCTTGTGTCCTGCCTGGCGAACAAGAAGTGATATGTATTTAACTGTGTGATTGGTTAACAAAGGTCCAGTTAAAATGACATTCACATGCAACAAACAAAGAGCAAATTGTAAATGATTAATCTATAAAGTACAGGTAAAACAATTAAATTCATTTTATAACATTATTTCCTTGAACTTTCATTTGAAACTTCCTTTCATAAGTTTCTATGCTCCTGTAATCTTAAGATGAAAATAAAACAAGTTTAAAAATAGTTTTGAGGCAAGTAATTTCCTCATTTTTAAATTATTCTCAGAACTTGTCTGACTGGCTGGGAAATAGGCTAAATCAAGTAAATCACTCATAAGCAAATACTTGTCAAAAGAACAATGAAAGTTTAATGCATTTCATGATCTTTCATGATGAAGTTACAATTTAGATAAAAGTGATGTAAAAGTAATCTAAAAAGTAGTCAGAACACATTACCTAAAATGAGTAACCTAGATTGTTACTAACTACAGTTTTAATAATGTAATCAGTAATGGACTACAATTTGTGAGCAATCTATACCCAGGTCTGTTTTTAGTTGAGATTTTCTTCAAGTCAATGCTCCTTTGGAGAAAGTTACATATAAACATATACATACAGTATATACACACACACACACGCATTATATGTATCGTGTATTGTCGTGTGTTGTGTTAATGCAGTTCTTTTAACTGGTGCAAATTTCAACATTGTTCTCTTGAACCTTCCTTATGTTCTTGACTTCCTTAAGTTTTCAGGTAAGTAATTTCCTCGTTATTTAATTATCTTCACAACTTGTCTGACTAGCTGGGATGGAATAACAGGCAAGAAAATCACTCCTAATCAAATAGTTGTCAAAAGAACAATGAAAGTTATTTAAATGATCGAAACTCCATTCTGTTTAAACATTTATCCAGACCTACATTTTAAATACTCATAAAAGCCCTCTCAAATAAAGTTGTAGAAGATTAATGCAACAATTATAAATGTTAAAAATCAATAAATACATAACTCTTAAATAATTAGTATAATGAATATAGTGAAAAACTTCTGTGAATTAAAAAAAAAAATACATTGAAAAATTGTTGATGTTCTAAGTGTAACAAGAAAACCTGGATAATTTGTGTATGTTTCGTAATAGATTTTTGGCAAAAATCTTTTTTATTATGTACAGAACTATATAGTTCATATACTGAACTGTATACTGGAAATATTTACTGAACTGGATATAATGGCTATATAGTACACACACACACACACACACACACACACACACACACCTCAATTGAGGAATGCATTACATTGTCACATCACAACCTATAAATAGCTGCACATTGTGCTGAAAAGTTTCATTTGAAGTTGAAGAGATGAATCAGAAAGGACACTATCCTAACTCAGGTTTGACCTTCAATACTTCATAACTTTATTTTAAATAGAAACTAGAGTTAAGGTTATTTTTGTGAATGCCATAAATGTACTAATATAAAAGATTTAAAAGTAAAAAAAAGAAGAAAAAAAAAGAGCCATTTTAAGATAAGACCAATGTTGTAAGATTGATGTAAATAACTACACAATCACATCTGGTTTATAATAAAATTAATTTGTTTTCATGATAAAACCGAAATCTTTTAAATGCAGGTTCTCGTTAAAATATCTACGTTTTTTTCTACATATTTGGTTTGAAGGTTTGAAACTTTCAATACATCTACTGAACCCACAAATATTGCTTAAAATAGGTGAGTTTTTCACAACTCACCTAGGTAGTAGGGTAGTTTGTAACAACTTGACTGATGGATCTCGTCAAGTTACTGAAGAGTGTTAAGAGTTAATGTAGTTCGCCACTTTAAAATAAGACTAACGCTACACCGTAATTATAAGATTTCTCTACCTCTGAGCTTAGGCCTGTTTGGCAAGGTTTATACGATTTGAATTTATTACGCACTTAAAGGGGTCATTGGATGCAAAATTCACTTTACAAGTTGTTTGAACATAAATGTGTGTTGGAAGTGTGTGTACACATCCATCCTATAATGATAAAAATCCACCCAGTGTTTTTTTTTTTTTTTTTTTTTTTAAAAAATCCCTGTTTTACCATCCCCTCTCTCAAATCAGGCTGTTCTGAGATTCCTGAAATCGCCTTTCCTAATAATGTGCTAGTTAGCCAGTTTCGTGGCTGAAGTTTACAGTCTCCTCGTCACCCCACAGAAGAGAGGGGCGGGGTCAGCAGAGCTCATTAGCATTTAAAGCAACATGGACTAAAAAACGGCTTGCTGAAATCAGAGCTGATTTTGACAGGGTAAAAAAGGTGTTTTTTACACTACAATTGAGAAATTTTAACCAAAGTATGTTATAGACTTTTAATTAAGACCCTAAAGAATCATATCAGCTTGCACAAAATGGGCATCCTATGACTTCTTTAAACAAATTGCACATTTTGGCACGTGCGCAAAAAAGTGGTACACACTTGTCAAGTGTAGTTGTCCACATTTGCTCAATAACAATGCACATAGCTTGCTGATCAAAACTGATCAGTTGATTCTCAGTGAAATTATCATACTCTTTACAGCTTCTAAAAATTTTTTTCACGTGACTCATATGCAAAAATGATCAGTTAATCTGTCAGACATCATGTACAGTATATTCCATAAATATTTATAATGGAATGTTTGCTAAATTGGCAAATGTACTGTATTAATGAAACAAGTATCACAAATTTACTGTATCTAAAAAAACCATTGTGTAAAACAAAACTGAAATTCTTGAATAGTATACTGTAGTTAGGAATCAGTGTAGAATAGTATAACAAAAATGAACTTTGCATAAAACATTGGATATGACCGTCATGCTGAAAAATCAATTAAACTGATGTATTGCTAGGAGTTAAATGTTTTGGTTTACTACATTTTGCAGAGAAATAGTGTTATGCATTTGTGACAATTTGCACTTACTGTTTAGAAAATTTTTAAGACTGTTTCAAACAAAAATGATTGAAATGCAGCCAGTCTTAAAGGTGCCATAGAATGGAAAACTGTATTTATCTTGGCATAGTTGAATAATAAGATTTCTGTACATGGAAATGACATACAGTGAGCCTCAAACACCATTGTTTCCTCCTCCTTAAATCTTGTGAATTAAAAAAGACCACTGAAAAATAGGCGAATCAGAACATAACACCGACTGTGACATAACAGTCGGGATCTAATGGATTCACGCCTAACATTTGCTCGCTTCATATGTTCTAGGCCAGCTGCCAGCCGAACCATCAGAAGTTCTGCAGGTATTGTGAAGAAACAAGCGAGGACAACAGTGAAAATGGCAGATCATAGAAATAAATGTTATGTTCCAGGCTGTGCAGGGATGGGTTGGTGTCTGTATTCAGAAAGGCACGGAAAGCAAATAACGCGTTCTAATAAAATAACGCGAGCCACTAAAGGGACATGGTTAGCTCGTTGCTAGCTGTAGCCTGTTACAGTACATAAGATTTCACTTACCTCATAAACAGAGTAAGGAGAGATGTCTGAGGATGATGGCGAATGATTTACAAATCTTGAGCACCCCTGACAAGCATCTGATCTTGTAAAATGTGTGGTAAGTATTGCCGCTCCATAGAATAAACAGAGTACATGCGATCGCGAATCTCGAAAGTGAAAGTAAAATGCGTTTCAATGCCCCGCATATTAATAGCAGCTCCCTGATGCCCACATTTTATTTACAGTATAATTACCCAACAATATAACTGTGCGAGAAAGTATTTAAATATATATTTTTTTCCCTGTGTTTCCTTCCTGTGAGCTACTGAAATGAGGCGCACTGTGAAACAGCCAATCAGAGCAGAGCTCAACATTATTATTCATGACCCTTCCACATAAGCCAATAACAGACCGTTTTATTCTGGGGAGAAATCCTAGGGTTGTAAATGGACATGTAAAACTGATTGTGGAGAATTTTTGCCCTTACCTAAGCCACATACCTTCTATGTAGATATCAGAGAACAATTTAAAATATTGTATCAATGCATTCTATGGCACCTATAAGAAATTTGTGTTTCTTCTTTTTCTTCATTAGAGACACATTTGGAGAAGTATTTTAAAAAAATCCTAAAAATACAATTTAATTTGTGAAATTTCTTTGTGAATCAAATCTAAATGAATTTCTAAATGATTTAAATGAATCTAAATGAATATCCAGAATTTAAAAATGCAATAAAAATGCGATATGCCATGACAGCTGTGTGATCAGTGCATTCAGCTGTGTATGTGCAATCAGTGCAATGGATGATGGGAACTGTAGTCCGGAGTGACATGTAACAGTCTGTGTGGTGTAAGAGTCAATATGAAGGACGGGCGACCTCTGATGGCGAGTGGACGGAAGACCATGAACTGGATTCATGACACAGATATCACATATCATCGCAATATGTAGGCTTACATTTACAATTTCGCGCTAATTTTGATATCATGTAGCCCTACTTTTGATTTAAAAATAAGTTAAATAAGCGACTTACAATTGGGGAATACATAAAGCGATTCATCTTAAAGAGGCAAACAGACAGAGGAAGTGCTCGTAATACAATGTCTCTGGCATTGTTCAAATAAGTACAAGCTAGCAAGGGAAGGAATAAATAAAGAAAGACAGGTTTTTTTTTTAAGTTTAGGATGAAGTCAAGTAGTGTCGAAAGAGATGAGTTTTCAGTTGTTGCTTGAAGATTGTCAGGGATGTTGTGTAATGCAAACCTGCAAGATTGAGCAGTCTTTGCAATGTGGCCTTTGAAGGTCAGCTGGTCATCAAAGATTACACCAATATTTATGACTGAAGTTGATGGGGTAGTTGTAGAAGAACCTAGCTGGATGGTGAAATCATGCTGTAGAGCTGGAGTGGCAGGGGAGACAAGAAGCTCAGTCTTTGCCAGGTTGAGCTGTAGGTGATGTTCTTTCAGCCATGCCGAGATGTCCGCCAGGCAGCCTGATATGTGTGCAGCTACCGTTGGATCATACGGTTGAAAAGAGAGATAGAGCTGTGTGTCATCATCATAGCAATGGTAGGAGAAACCATGTGCCTGTATGATGGGACCCAGTGATGTAGTGTATATGGAGAAGAGGAGGGGTCCAAGAACTGATCCCTGAGGAACCCCAGTGACCAGTTGATGTGCTGGGGATACCCCCCCCCCTCCTCCCCAGGCCACCCTGAAAAACCTACCAGTGAGATAGGATTCAAACCAGTGAAGTGGAATCCCAGTGATGCCCAGTGATGAGAGGGTGGACAGGAGGATTTGATGATTGACAGTGTCAGAATGACAGAATGAGGACTGATGATTTGGAATCGGCTTTTGCAATCCGCAAGGCTTCAGTGACTGACAGTAGCGCAGTCTCAGTTGAATGGCCACTCCTGAAACCTGACTGTTTAGTGCCCAGTTTGTTGTTCTGTGAAAGAAACAATGATACCTGGTTGAAGACAACTAGTTCGAGTGTTTTCGCTATGAATGGAAGGAGAGAAACAGGTCTGTAGTTTTCTATAAGAGAAGTGTTTAATGTAGGTTTTTTGAGCAGTGGGGTTACCCAAGCCTGCTTGAATGCAGTGGGGAAAATGCCTATGAGGAGGGATGTGTTGATGATGTGTATGAGTGCTGGTAAGAGTGTGGGAGAGATTTCTTGGAGAAGGTGTGAGGGGATTGGGTCTAGAGGACATGTTGTAGGATGGCTGGAGAGGAGAAGTTTGGATACTTCTTCCTCATTGAGGGGACAGAAGAAGAAGATGGGAGTTTTAGCAGTGGATGTGGTTGGTTGGAGGTCCTGTGTGTGTGGAGGTGAGAACTGACTACTGATTGTTCTAGTTTTGTCTGTGAAGAAAGTGGCAAAGTCATCAGCTGTTATAGAAGTGGTGGGAGGTGGTGGAGGGGGACAGAGGAGAGAATTAAATGTTCTGAAGAGATTATGCGTGTCTGGAGCGCTGTTGATCTTGTTGTGGAAATATGAGGATTTGGCAGTGTGGACTTCAGCAGAGAAAGATGAAAGCAAAGACTGATACCTACTCAGGTCTGATGGATCATTTGATTTTGCGCCATTCATTTCAGCCAGTAGGCAAGTAAAGCAATTCCAAAGCCTGAAAAGGCTGATGAAATTAAAATGACTCTGACATTACAATATGCGACAACCATATGGGAAAGAATTAAACTATTAAAACTCAAAAAACCAATAAGACTTTAATATTCATACTGTCATTATGTTCAGTTAGTTTCAGTTTCTTGGACTTTGTTCATATTCTTTAGTTCCTATCTGCCTTTGTTTGATTTTTCCTGCTTGTAGTTTGTTGTCATGGTTTCTGACATTATTATTTCTCTTTGTTTCAGCTGTGTTTCGTTAATTACCTTGGTTTTGTTAGTACTTTAGCTCTTACTTTTCTTGTGTTCAGTGTCCAGTTTCACTTACGTTTAGAATGTACTTTCTGTTCTGGTTACCCGCGCTTTATTATTAAAGACTCTTATTTGGAATCTCAATCGTGTACTCTGTCTTTCAGCTACACTTTGTAACATGTCAGATGAGGAAACTCAGGTGTTTAGGTGAATGCTGTTATTTATTACGATATAGTAATCAATTAATTCTGTCCATAAAAGAAGTCATTTAGTACTCAGGATGCCATATGAATTGCTCAGTAAATGGCAGATAAAATCATAGGTAGTTACGAACTAATCAACACAAAGTCTACCCATTCTGCAATAATTATGTAGAATGAACTTTCGCTTTCTTTTTTCTTACAAGATCAAACCAGAATTGTTGAAGACAACATGGACAGCACAACCACAGAAGAAAAAAGAGAGAGAGACAGGGTAAGTCTGTTTGAAATTTAAAGTAACCAGAATAACTGGAAACTCTTGACTATATGGGATCTGTTTGGATTACAGAACATTCCAAGATAGCCTATATTTTTTAATCAGTGCATGTGTTCCCTTGGAATTGAACAGACAACCATCTTTTGCAATCAGCATATTCTAGATGAGCTACACGAACACCATAAAGAAGTGTCAATAAATAAATATGACTGGACTGAAGGGAAAAATTACACATTTTGAGTTATTGCAGCCTTATGTGCATACCCAATAATGACAAAGGAATGAAGGGTGCAGATGTTGAAAATAGTGGTCATTCAAGTGTGTTGAATCGTACAAAAATATTTGATTCTCACTATATAAATCAGTTATGAGAGAAACTAAGTGAAACAAATAAGGGAAGAAAAATGTTGACGCACAGCTATACCTCCAAATACAAGATGTTTTTATAAAAATATCTAAGTTCTTGATCTTGTCTGACTGATGGATAAAGCTAAATTGTACTTATTTTACAGGCTAAAACAGCCAAAGACCTTGGAACAAGAGAAAAAGAACTAAAAAAAGTAGTAGAGGAACTTTTTCACGGACTTCAACTTGAAGCCAAGTTCAACAATAAACTGAGAGCTTCAGATGTTCTTCGGATAACTGCACATTCATTACAGTCCCATGGGTCTTGTGCTGAGGAAGGATTGGTTCACATGTTCTTACAAAAACTACTAATGATGAACTATAAAGCAAGAAGTAGAACTGTTACAGAAACTACTAATCATCTTAATGCAAAACAACAAAATGTTAAACAATCATCTGAAGACGATGTTGATGTGTTTAGTGAAATTTTTGAAGAACCATCTTTGTCTGATGAAAGAAAGAGCAACACAGACCCAATTCACCCGATGGATCTTCAGATGGCCGTGTTTCATTGTGCTGATGGTTTCCTGAAGCAGCTGATGGTCACTAAACTGTCCCAGTGCCGATATGCTCTGCCTCTGCTTGTTCCTGATCCATTCACACAACAGATTGAGTTTCCTCTCTGGACATTTAGAGAAATTAACCAGAGCTGGAAGATAAAAAACAACAACTATGAAATCATAAGCAAAACTGAGCCAGTCTGGAAGGCAGAAACTCCAATGGTGTTCTTCTTCAGGTCTGGCTCGGTGTCCTCATCCAAGTCTCAGCTGATGAACAGTCTGATCAATGAGAGACACAACACGTTCTTCCACAGAAACTGCCCAGGCAGCAGCAGAACCAGAGTCCTGATGGATGGAGTGGTGGAGATCGCCTGGTTCTGCCCTTCTGGGACATATGATGATAAATTCACCAACCGCATTGCCTTCTGTAATCTACACGGTGAAGCAGGAGAACATGAGAAACAGCTGGATATAATGACTAAAGAGGCCTCAGTCAATGTTGTTGTCTTACCACAGCTCAGCAGGAATGACGAAAGGATGACAAAAATCCAAAGCCTTTACAAGGACCCAAAGCCACTGATTTGCCTTCTTCCCGAGAATGATTTAGCTCTAACTGAGCAGAGGAATGGAAAATATAAAATTGGTTTGAAAGACAGGGGTCAGGCAGAAGTGTCTGAAGATCTCAGACAAGCTATTTCAAATTGTCTCTCAGAATCTGCTTCCACTTTCAGACTTGAAGATGTGTCCAAACACATCAGAGCAGATGAGGAAGACGATGATGACTGCAGGAAAGGAAAGGAGGCAGCACAACAAATGATAGGTTTATTAAAGAAAAAAGAGCTGACAAAAATCAAAGAATCATTTCTGCCTTTTCAGGGTGAACTGTGGCATCAGTGGTGTCAGATGAATAAAGAGCTAAATCGACCTCAAGGAGATGACCCAGACATGGAAATTAGTAAAAAAAAAGATGAGATGATAAAAATCCGTGAACAGCAGCATAAAGCTCCCATCAGTGAGTTTATAAATTTATTCACTGAACAAATGAACTCACATGTTTCAAATAAGTCAATGTTTTTCCTTAAATGGCTCAGAATCCTCCTGGATGAATATACCTCAGCTGATCTTTCTGGTCTACATCATGAGTATGATAAAACATGGGCAGAAGTCTCAAAACTAAGTAAGAGCAGTGATAAATCTGCAGAACTGTTGCCTAAACAAACAAAACTTGTGGAATTATCTAAGAAACTTCAAGATGCAACCTTTGGTTTGGAGCACATCATGAGGGAGATCGGTCAGATCTATGAATCATGTTCATCTGTGAAGGAGAACAAGACAGACCTGCAGTTTGACTTCTCTTCTCTCCCGAGTCTCGCAGCAGAGATGATGATCTCTGGGTTTCCACTGGAGCTAATGGATGGAGATGCTGCTCATGTTCCTCTGGTCTGGATCTCCGCTGTTCTGGATCAACTCATCCAGAAACTGGGAGACCAGAGAGTCTTTGTTCTGTCAGTTTTAGGGCTTCAGAGCTCTGGGAAATCCACCATGCTGAATGCCATGTTTGGGCTCCAGTTTGCGGTCAGCGCTGGCAGGTGCACCAGAGGAGCCTTCATGCAGCTGATCAGAGTGATGAGAGTGTCAGATGAGATGAAAACACAGATGAACTCTGACTATATTCTGGTTGTTGATACTGAGGGTCTTCGCACTCCAGAAGTGGCTGGAAGTTCAACAAGACATCATGACAATGAACTGGCCACATTTGTTATTGGCCTCGGAAATATGACACTGATCAACATCTTTGGAGAAAATCCAGCTGAGATGCAGGACATTCTTCAGATTGTGGTTCAAGCCTTCATGAGAATGAAGAAGGTCAGACTGAATCCCAGCTGTGTGTTTGTGCATCAGAACGTTTCAGACGTCACAGCTAGAGAGAAAAACATGGAGGGAAGGAGACGACTGCAGGAGACACTGGATAAGATGACAAGACTCGCTGCTAAAGAGGAAGTCTTCGATGCAGAACATTTTAGTGATGTCATTGCATTTGATGTACAGAAGGATGTGGTGTATTTTGCTCAGCTCTGGGAAGGCACCCCACCCATGGCACCACCAAACCCTTCATATTGTGAAAATGTTCAAGATCTTAAGAAAACTATTCTTTGTCATGTCTCAAACTCAAATGGCATGATGCTGACAGACATAAAAAGTCACATTAAAAATCTCTGGGAGGCTTTGCTGAAGGAAGGGTTTGTGTTCAGCTTCAAAAATGCCCTGGAAATCGCCGCTTATAGGAAACTGGAGACAGAATACAGTAAGTGGACCTGGAGTCTTCGAAGAGCCATGCTGGAAGTTGAAAACAAAGTACAGAACCAAATAGAAAATGGAGCCATCAATGTGGTTGAGGAAACAGATCTTCAAAGAGAACTAAATGTAAAGAGTACAGAAGTCAACAAATCTATGTCAGAATTTTTTGAGAAAGACACCAATGCCAATATACTGATTCAGTGGAAAACATCTTTTGAAATAAAAATCTCAGACTTACATGAAAACATTGTTAAGGAAACGCTGAGCAAACTGAACGATGTGCTTCAGCAGCGAGTCCTAAAGCAAAGGATTGATTCTCAGAAGACACAAAATGAAAACACTCTCCTTGAGAAGGCCAAAAATCTTGCCTTAACTCTCAAAGACAAAGCAAAAGATGATAAGATCCTGCAAAATGAGTTTGATAACTTTTGGGGAACCTGGTTGAATGAGATTATCAGAAACACACCTCAAGTCGAACACATTGACATTTTAAGAGATTTGAGAGATCTCCTAAGGGACATCAGTGAAAGTTCCTCTGTACTAGACCACTGGACAGAAAGCACACAATGTGATGTCTTGGAGTTGTCAAGCTATTCAGACTATGTACAGGTTAAAAAAAACAAAATTACACAACAAATTACAAATGTATTTACAGGTACAAGGACTGAATATTCTAAAGAGGATGACAACCAAATAAGAAACTTACTTGCAGACATTCTTCAACAAACAAACAAAATGATCATATCCCACAACATTGCAAAGATGGGCTACAACAAAAGCAGCATTCAAGAACTAATTGATTTCATCAAAGCAAAATTAATAGACCATGAGCAAAGACACCAGAAATATGTGTTCAAGAAACACTTCTTCAGTGATTTGGTACTTTCCATATGCAAGAGAATACAAAATACATTCACTGAACAACACAAAATCTTCAAGGAATCTAATGACCCTATTCTCTATATTTACAGAAAAAAAGAACAATATTACAGAATTTTCCAGAAATACTGTCAGGGAGCAACATCAGCAACCATTATAGGAGAGATCATCTGTAACAAACTCAGAGAACCCATTCAGCAGAGCGTCTACAAAAAAACTGCCCGGGATTTGACAGATGAAATGAAGACAAAATGTGAATCACTGAATGGAAACAGATCTAATCTGGAGAAACACATCCTGAAGAGGCTGGCAGAAAAGGAGGATTTTGAGGCATACAAAACCTATATTCATAAGCCCAAAGAACATTTCAAGAGATTCATCAGAGATGAAGTCAGTTGGTACATAAATGATAACTTCAAGATCAGTGTTCTGCCCAAGTTAGATGATGATTTAAGGCAGAAGGAGAATCAGATCATAAAAGCGGTACAAAGAGCATCTAAAAGGGTGGATGAAAACAGTGGAGATGCTGATCTGTGGTTGACGATTTTCATGTTGAATTTATCAGATGTGCTGATTTTCTCTGAAAAGGACCTTGAAGGAGTGAGTCGTGATGATGTTGATGTAAAACACCTAGCAGAGGTAATGAGAAAAGAACTTCCTTCTATAATTTCTGACATGAGCAAGCAATTCAGCACAGAATCTTTTCTACAGAAGCTGGATAATAAGGACAGGCCCGATGAGATTCTATATGAACACCTCTGTCAGTGCTGTTGGGCTCAGTGTCCGTTCTGTAACGCCATTTGCACCAACACAGCAGAAGACCATGATCCACAACCTCACAGCGTTCCTTTCCATCGAATTAATGGACTGAATGGGTGTCATTATAGAGGAACACAATATCTTTGTGCAGGTTTTTGCACAACTCTAGTGGCAAGTACTAAGAGATTTCACCCAACTCATGAATCTAAAAATTCCATTCCATATAAAGATCATCAAAAAGCAGGAGGTGTTTATGCTGACTGGAGCATCACCCCTGACCTCACTGAGCTGTCGTATTGGAAGTGGTTTATCTGCAGATTTCAGAAAGAACTGGAAAATCACTACAATAAAAAATTTCAGAATCAGGGTAAGATCCCAGATGAATGGAGAAACCACTCAAAACAGGATGCTATTAAGAGTTTGGACAAGTACTTCTGAACAAGCATATGAATAATTATTTTTATTCTTTGATTTAAGTCTTTATGAATAATATTTTATTCAGTTGAAGAGCACCTCTGAAGAAAATGCTAGTCTGTTAAGGTTAGGTTGTAAAAGTTATAAAGCTTTAAAAAAAAGTTTGAACTATTTACTTTACAATATAAAAACCTTTTACTAATCATTAAATGCAACACTTCTTCATAATATTAAGATCTGAATTTACAGTATGCTTTTGACTACAGTAGAAATTGTTTTTACATGTTTATTTGAAACTTCAAGAGGATCTTTTTCTTATCTCGTTATCTCATTCTGATTAGTTCCTAAATGTATACAAAATACTAATGTTTGACAAAATGTGTAAAAAACTACAGTAAACAAGTCTTTTTTTTTTTTTTTTGAAAATCCTGCATTTTAAATTCTGCAATAAATTACATGCATTACAAGTAGGGATGCACGATATTATCGGACTGATATCGGAATCGGCCGATAATGGCTTTAAATGTAAATTTCGGCATCGGCCTGATATGAAAAATAATGCCGATATGTCTTGCCGATAAGAGGAATATGCTAACTCACATGTGCTCAGGGTGTGCTAGTGATTAGATCATGTCAGCAGTGTGGCTCATTCTTGAAGCAAAGTTTTGTCTGAATGATGTTTAGATTAACCCCTTAACTGTCACTCACAGTTTTGAACATAGACATTATAGTGCACTATCCAAACTTAAATTTTTATAATTCATGAACGAAAACATTTTGTAACATGATATTTATGTACCATTTCCATGGTAATGCAATGTCTGATTTTAAAATGGGTTTCAAAGCATGAATTTTGAGATTTTAAGTTTTCAATTGATTTATAATTTCTTATGATGCAGCGATTGCTATATAGTTTATTTATAGTTATTTTCAAAGCTTCAGTTTACTGTCAAAAAACTTTCATTATTTTTTATTTAATTCTAATAAATAAGTTCTTGTTAAAAACTAACCAAATTAAAAATATTTTGCTTATAATTTCTGCACAGGAGAGACTTGGTGTTGTTTCCAAACAAAAGGAAATATATCAGTATCGGCCAAAAGTAGATAAAAAAAAATATCGGCAAGAATCCAATATCGTGCATCCCTAATTACAAGTCTGAAAGTTTCTGTGTATGAATTATTTTGTCACTTTGACTGTTATGCTAACACTAGGGACTAAATATGAATGTATGCATCTTATTTCAACTATGATATAAAAGAGAACAACTCTCTAGTCTAATGTCTTAAGATCAGATGGGTCATTCTGTGTCAGCTCAACCACAGGTCCCTCGCTCAAATTTTTGATTTTGCTAATATTTATTCTGAAGAAAGATAAACATGTATAGTGATGAAAGCCAAAATATTACATGTCGTGGACGAATATTTTTACGGAGTAATCCACTATTTTGTAGGGGGGGGGGGGGTGTCAAAATGGCAATTTTCACCTGAGATTCAGAGCCAGA
>JAFVLL020006082.1:0-12405 GCA_021397915.2 Tor tambroides | reverse complement strand
TGGCTGACGGGCCAGGATGCCGGGCCACCCATCTCCGCGTGTAGTACCGGAAGGACGAGGAGGATTGCCGCCGCTGGAAGAAGCCGCCGCTCCCTAGCACCCCGGACCACGTCGGGGAGAGCGTGCGGCCACCGGACTCCGCCCCTGCCCTGGACCCTTCCTCCTTGAACACTGCCTTCCCTCACATTCGCGTTGCACGACGAGGACACCAGATTCCCCGTTTATTTGGACACTTATTTTCCCCTGGACACTTTTTGAAATTTCTGTTAAATAAAAACCTCTCCGAGGCCTGACGCCACACCCACTGTGTCTGTCGTTTGCTCCTCCCGCCACAATAGTTATTTATTTTAGTTTTAGTAAGTGGTTTTTTTATTACTTATTTTCAGTTAATTCCCAGAGAAACATTTCTAAGTTTCTAGTTTTTCCCTTTTTAATAATTTTAGCTTTAGTTAACCAGAAAGAACACTGCTGTAGGCCATTATTTTTGCAATTCCAATTGGAGCTACTAGAGGTGCAAAAAAATACACACTTCACCTTTCACCTTTATAAACACATATTGACTTTCTTTAACGAAGTAGTATATAATCCAAGGTTTTAAAAAAATATATGTATATATTTTCAAGCAACAAACTACAGATATCTTCAGAGCATAATAGTCCCTCTGCTGTGTGATGTTTGGGCTAGTAGGCGCATGGGAAGCTGAAAAATGTGAGCGAGAGGGGTCTTAGGAGAAAATAATGAGCTGATCAAATGAGCCACTTTTATATCCAAGCAGCAGGCCATGGCAAACTGAGACGTATTTGTGTTGTGTGGCTAATGTGAGCCTGTAATGGATTAAAGAAACAAGATTGTATCTCAGCGATGCTGAGCCACACTACCGTGCACAGAAGTGATGAAGAGACTTTTAGACAGTACTGCCTCACTCCTGGTACCGCCGTCGTGACTGTGATACACAACACCATCCTAATGTCACCTAAACGCACTGCAATCTCCAGCGCACCCTGCAGAGTACACAAACACACTCCCTCCCTGCTCATTTTTTTTTTTTTTTGCTGTTCCTTGATCTCCTCTCTCTCTCTCTTTCTCTCTTTCTCTCTCTTGGTTGATGCTGATGTATCACCCACTGCTACTTTCTGAAACGGCTTGGAAAAATGCACTTCAGTTTCCGAGCCAGAGCCTATGATAATTTTGCAACTCTTCTAAATCTAAGTGGGCTGATAGTTCTTTAATTAAGCGGACCAGTGGTTACTTCATAAACTCTTGGGTGGCTGAAGTGATCAGCCAATGTGCTTTCTCATTAAATACCAATTTAACTTTCCGGCTTCAGCATTGCTCTTGTTTTCGAGGGGTTAGAAGCACAAGGCCATGGAGGGCAGTTTTGCAGCTGTTGACCTCTGCCGGGAGACATTGGTTTTATCAAGTCGGCATAACACATTCAATCAAATTACTCCCCACCTCAGTTCCTCTCGCTTTCTTTCTGTATCTCCCCCCTCTCACTTTCTCCCTCTTCATTCCCATAAATCAGCTCCTGCACCTTGCCATCTAATCAAATGTTGTTTTGGGGTTTTATTTATGGTATACTTTATTTGAGAGACTCTACAATGGTTTCCATAAACAGTCTGATCCAAATGATCAATTTCTTGTGAAGTTAGCTGATTTTCACACTCGAAACTACTGAGTATTTTATGTATATATTAAGTTATACAGCACTAAAGATATTAAAAAGTACCATGTTGTTTCCCAAAGAGCTACGTAACACCTGGAGATACATATACATTAGCATTTCCATTCATCATGCACATACCTTCACAAGCAACTATCCTGAACAGTGACGTCAAAGGCATAAAGGGAAAAATAAAAATATATATTAATATAAATCTATCTATCTATCTATCCCCTATGTGCTTTTATTTTGCCATTATTAAGTCTAATTCCATTATTTATTCCAAATGAATGCAGCCTTGGTGAACATAAGAAACTTCTTTAAAAAACATAAATAAATAAATAAACAAACAAACAAATTGGGAACTGGTAAAACATTGGTAAAAGGTTGTTTTTTCTGTTTTTTTACTATACATCTGCTAACAATATTGGCAATTTATGTTACTTGGAGAAAAAAATGTATTTTGCTGGAAAACACAATTTTAGAAAGGCTGCTAAGAAAGATGCTCTTTGGGCCCAGAAGGGGATAACTGGTCAAAACTAACCAATGGAAACGCATTGGTCAAAAGTTGTGCAAACCCCAAACTTTGCTGTTGTCATAGGCCTAATATATACTCTTAAGCACATATGTTGGTGCTTCTACCTATGCAAGCTTGATTTCATATGTTGTTTCATTCAAAATATGTCAAAATGCAATTTTTTTTAATGCAAGTCTGTGCATGCATTGCATTGTCATTGTTGCCACAAAAACTGCCAACTCGAACATTAGCATTAACTGTCTTCTTCTCCAGTCAGTGTTTTTTCTCATATAGGTCAACTACTCCCATTACAAACCCTGAGCAAGTTAGTTAAACAGCATATTTTTACCGTATTTTATTATTTAGCCAGCTTATTTTTACCGTAAGAACCGACGCAGCCATTTTTTCCTTCAATGCTTCCAGTGTCAGCTGCTTTTAGTTATTTTAGCTGCACAAAAATAGACTGTTATGCTGCTTGATATTGCAATTTGGTATTTGTTGTCATATTATTATACACTGGTTTGTAGCCTAAACAGTTTTAACGTTTACTCCATTTTGTTTTCAGCTATTTACAAATGAATCAAAAGTCTCACACATTCACAGGAATTAGCTTACTTTTGCTTTGAAAAATAAGGTGGCTAACTGGTTACTTGAGTAAAAATACATTGTTTGAAATTACATTTAACTGTAATTAATTAACTCTACTCTGCCCCCTTGAGTACTGGAGTTGTTACTGCAATTATAACGTAAGTCAAGTCAAGTCAAGTGAAGTCGAGTCAAGTCACCTTTATTTATATAGTGCTTTTAACAATACAGACTGTGTCAAAGCAGCTTTACAGTATCAAATAGGAAAACAGTGTGTCGGTAATGCAAAAGTACAATAGTAAACACTTAATTTTCAGTTAAAGGCAGCTTATCATTGAATTCAGTGATGTCATCATCCAGCTCAGTTCAATTCTAATAGTATTTGTGCAATCAAGTCGACGATATCGCTGGAAATTATAAGTGTCCCCAACTAAGCAAGCCAGAGGCGACAGCGGCAAGGAACCAAAACTTCGTCGGTGACAGAATGGAGAAAAAAACCTTGGGAGAAACCAGGCTCAGTCAGGTGGCCAGTTCTCCTCTGGCCAGACGAACCAGCAGTTTGTACTGAGGACTCATCTGCTTCCCGAGGTCTTGTCCCAATGGCCATCTAGGTGACAAGGTCTTCTCTGGGGATCTGTCTCTGGGGATCTGTCTCTGGGGCTCATCTAGGTGTCCTGGTCTCCGCTGACATTCAGGGCTGTAGAGGTCATCTCTAGGTGCTGATCCACCATCTGATCAGGATACGGACAGGATCCGGGTGACTGCAGTGATCATCTGATCTGGATACAGACTGCATCTGGTGGCTACAGTGACCTCGAAATAAGAAAGAAACAGACTAATATTAGCGTAGATGCCATTCTTCTTACGATGTAACAAGTATATTGTGAGTTATGGGAAGTGTTCCCGGGTCCAATTGACCTAATTAATGCAGCCTAACAATCCTTTAACGGATTTGAATAATAGAAATGTGTTAATAAGAATACATGTTAAGTAAAGCATGATCACAGGCTCACAATGTTTCTTAACTTCACAAACATTTCTGACTGTATCAATAAGTCTTGCAGTAAAAAAGGAGACCAAATTCTGAAAAGTTTCAGGACCAACATGCCAAGTTCCAGACAATGCTGATGAACTACATGTTCTTGTCATCTGATGACCAGCTCATCTGAACCCCACTGCTCATGGCTCACCTCACCCACCACATCCCTCCTCCTGAATGATTACCCTTAGTTTATTGGTAGGAGTGTAATTAGCATGAGCGCAAGTGCAACTGCTGTGCTAATCGGTCTCAGAGCTGTTGTCCCGTTTCTAAGATGTTCCCGCTGGTCGGTTAGAGCGCGTTTGTTTTAATATTTGTGGCAGTGTGGTGCCTCAGATTCCCACACACAGGCAATCATCTGCTAACGCCCACTCTCCTCAGTTTCTGGGGGTCTAAGATTGGGTTTCTCTCTCTCTCTTTCACATGTTTATTTTCTGTTTTCTTAAAGGTGCACTCAGTAATTTTTTAATTTTAAAAAGAAACACTGAGTTCTTTTAGGCCTCTTTCACACCAAACTGTGACTATAAACAGCTTAAATCTGGACTAAGTCAGGTTTAATTGCTATGAAGTGCTGTTTGTGCGGCTGTCACTGCGTGTGGAACTTGCCTCAAGCCTGACAGACTTGTTTCTTTTCAAATAATGGGTGAGTAGTTTTTATGTTACTTCATAAAAGCTTATATTGGAAATTACTGTGTTGATAAACAGGTTTATAATGATTTTTCAATGCATTTTCTACTGAGTTCAGTTGGCCCTAGGTTTCTGGTAGGTCCCAGCTATCACTTTACCCATGCAGGCAATGTGAAACTGTAACCTGTTATTTATTTCCTTCTTTCTCTGCCCCTCTGCCTCTCAGACTTTGAGCACCTATCTTTGCGACAGCAAGCTCAGATGTGTCGACGTGGGTGGTTTCGCATATGTCAGGGTGCAACAGTGGACTCTTCCTCACACTTCACACTCTACCTGAGATTCTGTAGTTTGTACTGTGGCAGTCTGCTTTCTAATATGACAGTGGCTCTGTTCCAAAACAGTGCGCTGCCTGTCTACCGTCTACATAGGCGCATATTTTCTTGAGGCGGCATCTGAAATGCTACCTTATAAATGACTAGAAAATGTTCTACATTGACAGTTATGCTGGTACGTTTTCACTCACAAATTTTTCAAAGTCATAAATAAAACAAAGATAATTGGAATATGTTTTACAAGGGGGGGAATTTATTTCAGTATTTCTACTTCATGTTTAATGCATATATGGTATTTCAGTATTTCTACTTTAATGTTTAATTTATTGTGTTACTTGCCAATTATTTGTTGCATTTACTAGCAATTTCTGAGTGAAAATTGTTTCTATACCAAATGTTGTTCAGTAAATCCTGTGGATAAAATATAGCATTGTTGTTGCTCTTAACTACAACTATTAAAATTGTTTTCAGTAATTGAAATAAAGCTGAAATAAAATAAAAATCAATTGTGGATGAAAAAGGTGCGATTACATGCATTAGCAAAATGTTGCTATGGCAACTAACTGAAATAAGTTTAGGTTGAAGTACAATACTAAAACTAAAATTAAAAAGTAAAGAAATATTTAAAAAAGTAAAAATGACAAAAGCAAATAAAATTACTAAAACTTACACTAAACTTTAACTGAAAACTGAAAATACAAAAATAAATTCAAACTACTAATAAATACTATACTAGTATAAAAATAATACTAAAAATCGGGTTCGAATCCCGGTTCAATCTCGAGTTCGAATCCCGGTTTGCGGATCTTTCCCGATCCCGCCTCCCTCTCTCTCCCACTTCACTTCCTGTCTGAACACTGTGCTATCATAATAAAAAATAAAAATAAATTTAAATTATAATGATAATACTAAAATAACGCTGAATTAAATTAAATATATGCATTTCCACTAGCTGTATGTCAAACATTCTGGGTTGTCAGCTATAACTAGTCATTATATTAGCCATTCTCAATTAACTTTTATAAAGAAAGCATGGCTAGTATGTGACTCGCAGATTGCTGAGTACCCATCTGTCAGTAGCCGTTGAGCGCGTGTTAACCACGTCGACGTGTTCCATGCTTAGAACATATGACCAGATGGGAAGCCACTATAGCAGTTGATAACATGAAGATCGCCCACTGTTTGGATTAAAATAGACACCACATTCACCCAGTGTGTCCACACAACACCTTCCAGTGGGTGGCACATGTCATTTACGGGGCTTATGTCATTCTCATTTCCGAAGAGCCTTCCTTACCAGGAAAAGGAAAAGAAGAAAATCAATTTACCATGCACTGTTCTGAACGTCAGAGATTGTAGTAGTCATTTTAACACATAAACCATATGGTTAAATCCAAGTGAACAGAGGAGGAGAGACAAGTGAACAGTAAGAAAAGTGAAAATCAGTGACCTTTAATGACAGAGAGCACAAAGGTCATAGGTCAAAGGATAATGCAGCAGCTTTTATGATTGAATTTAAAATTGCTTATAGTTAAAGGAATAGTTCACCACAAAAAAACAATCATTATTTGCTCACCCTCATGTAATTTATTTTCCTTTGATCAAAGAAAATAAAAAATTAAATAAAGTCAAAGCACTTATATAATAGATTTATGTTGCTTTTGCATTCCAGGGTTTCTTCAGGTTGATGAAAGTAAAGGTAAAACCTTTTTAAGACCAAGTAAAGAAAATCTAAGAAGCACAGTTAAAGGAACAGAATACGTCAAATATGTTTTCTTAATGTAAATGTCCAGGGAACACAATGAGTTGTATTAGCAACACTTCAAAGTATGAAAATACATCTTCCAATAGATCTCCATTATTTTTTTAATTCATTTAAGTGGGGAAATTAGTTTAATGTTTGAATAGCTCTGCTCCCACAACCACTAGAATATCTTTACTGTATGCTGGAATAAGTTTATTGTACCTTCTGATCACAATGCAAAACAGTTTATCCGTATTTGTATATCCATCTTGTTTTCCAATGCAAATGTCAAAGATTCTTAAATCAAGATACACTAAAATGACATAAGATTTATGGTCAAAATTTATCAAAATATTTATGATTTTATGATTAAAACAAGAACAAATATCTGCCAACAGGCTCCGATAATCAATTCAAATGGAAAACAAGTTTTCATACCCCATTCATACCACTCAGAAATTAGTTCTTGTTTTAAGCAAAACTCACTTAATTTTATTCAGTTTTTCAAGATATGTAACATGTAAAGGTATCTTGTTTTAAGGGTGTTCAGATATTTGTATTGGAAAACAAGACAAAAATAGTGAGCAAGATACATGTTTTGTAATGCACACAACATTTAATTCCATGGCTTTATGAATTTAAGACTTTCCACTATGATTTAAGACATTTTAAGGCCTTAAACTGTGGAAGGGCGAATTAAGACTTTTTAAGATAATTTTTAAGGCCAGCATAAACCCTCGACAGCTTCAGTCCTCAATCATTGTAATGGCATGGAACAAAACAACCAGTACAATTCTTCAAAATATGGCATGCATAGGAGAACAGAAGTCCTTTTTTAGAAAAATCTAAAGAGGAGTTTTCTTTTGGGGGGGGTAAGCTATCCCATTCATGCCACTTACTCCAATGCATGTTAAAGTACTGGGGGGTTAGGACCCCATCAATCGTCTAATTGAATTATATTTCTCATTTCTCTGTCATGATTGATGCGTAGTACTCAATCTCATCAACAGCTTTTTAGAAATGGAAATCAGCACAATTGATCAGATGCAGAGTGATGGTCACAAGAAAGTCATTAGCAAGCACCCTGCAGAGTGATGTATGAAAAAATATGAACTGCTTTTCCCCAGTGCAGAACTCTTCCTGACATTACTTCCAACTGGCTTTGGATGATGTTAATTGCGTTTGGTGCCGAAATGCTCTGGGTGAGTCTTGTGAAACCATCAAATGTCTGCAGATGGCTGTGTGGGCTGATCGGTGGAGAGTGTTGTAAAAATGATTTTATTTTTATTTGACTCTTTATCATAGTCTGAAACGAAATGTTACATGGTTAGGCACCAGAATAACACTGTGTAGTTTGTCTCTTTTAAAGCACTGCTGTCAGTTAACCTGTTCTTCTGTGCGCTGGGTTGAGCTGTTTGCCATCTCCTTACGATCAGAGCGAAAATAGATGTATGCTTGATATTTACAAGGGGAAGAAATAGCAGTGCGATTTTCCCATGCCATTAGTCAATTTTATTATTTCATTAGTTTAAAGGGCATTTTCGAGCACCCTCAGATGATATTAGAGCTTCTCCGTGCAGGCAGAGAGTGGCACTTTGTCTCCCATATCAACACCATCCAAATCATACTCCTGTCTCCAGGCAACCAGGACCAGATTTAGGAGGATGTTATCTAACTGTTCAGAGCCGTTGTAAGGTGTCTGACAGGACCTTCGCCCGATTGTGAACTTTCTGTTCCTCCTGGATCTTCCCCACCAGATTAATCTAATATCATAAGAGCTTGTCTCATTGCTGGCTATTACAGTTGGCTTTTACCTAGCATTGATTGTCTCGGTAATACTCCCACAACAGCTTGTTGATCGTGGAAGCAGGAAAAGGAATGAGTGGTCGGGGTTTTTGAAATGCGATGCCCCTCGCGGTGTAACACTTATGGTGCCGATGGGTTCAAAATAACCTTGTTTCCCTCACTGCACCAAAATGGTCTGCAGCGAATGAGTGAGACAACATAGAATTGAATCTCGCTAAAGAGGTTAACACTTTAAGGTTGTATATTGCTCTATGTCTCAAAGCGCTCACACATGTACACTACTAACTTGCTTCTTTTTTCTTGCACACACGCAAGGGCTGTTTGGAATAGCATGCTAGCATACTAAGCTTACTATTTATGCAGTATATAGTATGTATACTGTGCATACTGCATAGCATATTAAAACCTGGAAGACATACAGTATGTGTAGTATCCAACAGAAAGGATCTGCATGGAGTATACGGTAATATACGGTGGCTGAGAGAGCTCAATGTGCTGCAAATAGAAAAAACACCTGCAAATTAAGAAAACAACTTCATCAATTTGACAGCACAAGCACTGCAAATGCTCACAACACAGACAAATAAAGAAACGCACTACAAATACTCACAACACAACCAAACAAAGAAACGCGCTGCAAATAAAATTCTTTATTTGGTTATGTTGTGAGCATTTGCAGCACCTGCTGTCAAATTGATGAAGATGTTTTCTTGATTTGTTGGTGCTTTTTCTATTTGCACGTGTTTTTTGAAGTTGCAGCACGTTGAGCTCTCTCGGCCACCGTAGTAATATTCTATAGTAAACTGTATAAACTATAAGTTAAATTCACCACAGTTTGTTTTTTTATTCATTTTTCATTATTTAGCATAATTAATTATCAATAATCATTTTAGTATTCCCAAGATTTAAAATGTTTTACTCAAAATTGGATTAGAAATTATATAAAAATTAAATAATAAAATAATAATAATAAAAATAAAATAACAAATACAAACTTTACAACTAATAGCTTTATTTTATTATTTGTTAAAAATAAATACATTTTAAAGGAATGTAATGTAAGCTTACATAAAATGTTTGTTGCATTATGCATATGACAGTATTTTTAAGAAATATTGTGCAACACTCAATATATACTGTGTAGTATGCAGTAAGCAGTATGCTAGTATTCTATTCTGAATACAGCCAAACTCTTTTGAGAAAGTGTTGTGAGTGTACTGGATGGAGTCTAGCTCCCTCTGCTGGCTAGTCTTATATCTGTGTGCATGATATACTTGTCATTTCTATTAGACTGCAGCACAACTGAAGTCAGCTATACATCAGTTCACCACAAGCTAGAATGTAAAACATAGAAAACATGGAACAAAAAAGACTAAAAGAAAAACAATGCATGAAAAGTAAACATTTGGGGTGGGGGGGGGGGTTCAAAAAAAGTTTGAATACACTCAAAATGCAGTATTTTTCATGGAATTTATCCAATATATTGAAAATAAATTATTATTATTTTTATTATATTTCAAGCTTTTTTCAGGGTAATCATGGCCAACCTGTTTTTTTCACTCTTTCTCCAGAACAAACCTCAGCATGACTCTCTCTCCTCCTATTTTCGTTCTTGTCACCTGACCTCTCCCCGATAACTCATCTTTAACAGATACTGCTGCATCCTCTTGAGAATGGCTCAGAAAGCACAAGCCAGAGTTTCAGAGCTCTGCTTGTAAAAGAACAGTAGTGATTGGGATGTGAGTGTGCTACTATCAACACCGCCTGCCCTGTTACTCATTACAGCACAGCCACAGACAAATGATGAAAACAAAATATGCTCTCAAGACACAAAAAAGTATTGAATTTGTAGGCTCATTTATCAAAAGAGCACTTCTGCAGCAGCACGCATGATATGCAGACTGAGGTAGAGGAGACTATGATGAACCATGTTGACCTTGTTGTCAATGTGGAAAAACGAATGTGCTTGATGTTGCAGATATCTATTTTATGGTTTTTTCTCTTTTTTACATTGTCAGCTGAATAAAAATGGCATTTATCATCTCTTAAGGGACAAATGTTTGCTTTTTGTGTGTGTGGTTCAGGTTTTTGCTCATACCAGTGTCCCCATAAGTACCGAAAAACTGAAATCACCTACCTGTTTTTCCTTGTATCTGTGAAATGTATTTTTGTAAAGCGACCTTGAGCTGCAGAAGGTTCTATATAAATAAAACTACCTCTACAGTGTGAGGGCAGACAATAGTCCTCACAAAGCATAATACAGCATAGTAAGCATAATAAATAAGGTCTTTATAAAAGGTTAGGTAAAGGTTTAAGGTTAGGGGATATAAAGTGATTAGTTCTGTATGAAAACAAAGCTGACAGAAAGTCCCCACCAAGATTTTATTGGACACACTCACTTGCAGAATGAAATTAATCATGGCTGTCTGTAAATATAACATTTCTACTGGCATTGGTGAATAAAAACATGAAAAGTGTAAAATAGACTATTTTTACCACTTTTTCTCCACATGAGTGATCAGTCACATGACAAAACAGAGCACCCAGCAACCAGTTTCTGGGAGTCCCTACCCCAAAGTAGCTGCTCTATACAATGAAACTGAATGGTCACCAAACTCCAAAAATGACACAAAAATACAAAAAAACAACAACAAAAAACTCTTAAAGTAGTCATCTAGTCTGTCTATGGTGAGTAAACAATGACAGAATTTTCATTTTTGGATGGCCTACCCCTTTAATTTAACAAAGAGTTGGTAGTTAGAGGTTTGAGGGGTGTGCACATTGTTTTATTTGCTGAAAGGACCAAATCTCACATGCAGGACAAAAAAAAAAAAAGAAAAGGAAAATGAAAACCAGTCTATACTGCAGATTCATTACTTGTGCTTAGAAAGACCAAAATAGAGCTGAATAATATGTGCAAAGCAGTTTTTTGAAGTTGTGCTATATGCGCAATAAGGTGCCAGAGGACGGGACCTTTGTCTTGCCAGCACTTCTGTGTTTAGGACTCATCACAATGTCATCTGCTCCTCTTCAAAAAGCAGAAAGAGACCCGAATATCCCCAAAAGGATAGTAAAACCTGAAACTACCTACACTGTGACTTGAGAAATAGCTTAATAAACATACTAAATGCCTTAATGTCCATCATTTCTGCTCTGTTCTTGGCATATTAAAGTTAAGCTAACTCGTTGATATCTCTCCCGAAAAACATTGGGAAGCATCAAATTCATTCTGGTGTAAAATGTGGAAATATTCGCACCACTTACATAAATTTCATGGCTCACTGGTTAATTGTAATGCCTGATTATAATATTAAAAAGCAAATTATGATGAAAAAAAATTATCAGATGTGAATGACAGCGTGTTGACAGGTTGCCTGGAGAATTGCCAAAATATAATGGTGGTTAATTTGGAGGAAAATTGTATTCTTAGTAAATCGGGTGTGAATGAACAAATCTGCAGTACAGCTAGACATCTTTTCCACTTAGATGATCTTAAAAGAAGGCAAGTGATTCCCAATCTGTTCAATTGTTCCATAATGAATGAGATTGAGCCTTAATAATGTGAATCATTTTAAAAGTTTGTGTTTTGTCTTCAACATTAAATCACCTAACCTTTAACGTCAGTCATCATGTTTATGGAGATACATTTAGTTATGATTTGCTGTGATTAGATGACTCAAATGAATCATATGGCTTTCATTTTAATTGGCCTGTGCTCATACGATTGATGAATGATGTTGTAATTTGTTAACACTGTTGATGTGTAAAACGATGAAATTATTGATGAGTGATACAAATGTTTTCAACTGACGACACCACAATCTCCAAAACTTACCAGCACCTATAAAACAGGCTGTAAAAAAAAATGACAACAGCTGTACCACAAGGGGGCAGCTTCTTCAGACAGAACCCATAAATGGATAAATGTCCTAATTCAAGATTCATTTGATCTGCTAAATGAATGACAATACTTAAATCCACTTGCTAAGCACTATGATGTAGAGCAGCAAAACAGTGGCAAATGCTGAATCAGGTATCAAAGGCAGCCGGCAGGCATGGACACTCTCCAGGTTTATTGGAAGTGGAGGCTGC
>JAFVLL020006080.1:0-66854 GCA_021397915.2 Tor tambroides | reverse complement strand
GTCCAGTCTTCTGGAGTGATCACTCACTTGTGTTTGGGGTGGCGGCGACTTATGTAGCCGCCGCTTGATTGCCGGCAGCCGTGACCGATCAGCCCGTGACGAGGTTCCCCAGGTGTGCCTCGTGTGTTTCCAGGGCGACGCTGACGAGGCTTCGGGACACGCGTCACAGCAGGAATGAAATGTTTTTAATGCCATATCAGTTTGTGTATTCAGAGGTGCGGGTGGAGTCCTGTCTGTGGTGCCAAAATGTCCAGAAAGAGAGACAGCGAAAATTTGACCTCCCTGTTCCAGGATCAGGTTTGATAACGTCAGAATTCAGACTTTATTTTTGACTGACATGCATAAACAAAGCCGCCCTCTCTTCCACATCAATACCCACAATTCTGCTTCCTGACGCATAAAGAGTTTGTCACATTTATTACTGTTCCTGCATCCCTGTGCAACTGTATGTTTACTCTGGTGGTAAATACATCTTTCCTGTTGTTTTCACAAAAGTGAAATTTTACAATTATTAATTATAGAATTGGCTTGCAAAGCAGAAAAAAAAAATGTTCTAGTGGATTCTTTTCAGTGAATGGCAAATTAGACTGCAAAGCGCTCTGCAAAGGTTGTTTTGTGAAACACAAAAGAATCATTCATTCTAGTCGATTCCTTTCTATGAATTGGTCAAATCAGTTCACAAAGTGAACGGTTGTTTTGTGAATCGCAAAAGAATCATTCATTCTAGATCTTCTCTTTTTAATGAATCGATCAAATCGGCTTGCAAAGCAGCCGATTTCGAATTGTTTTGCAATTTTACACTGATTAATTATAGAGTTGGTGTGCAAAATGGCCTGAACTAATCGTATTGTGAATTGCAAAAGAATTGTTAATTGTAGCTGATTCTTTTTAATGAATCGTCAAATCAGTTCGCAAAATGATCTGAAAAAAATCATTTGGTGAATCGTTCTGTTCGCAAAGCACTCACAAAAACAATCATTTTGTGAATTGCAAAAGAATTGTTCATAGTGGATTATTTTCTGTTAATTGCTAAAATTGGATAGCAAAGTGATCTGAACATTTTTTGTGAATCACAAAAGAATCGTTAATACTAGTCAATCATTTTTGATGAATCAGTCAAATTGGTTCACTAAGCAGTTTGAACAATTCGTTTTGTGAATCGTAAAAGAATCATTCATTCTAGTCGATTCTTCTTGATGACCCTGTCGAACTGTTTCGCAAAGTGGTCTGAATGAATCATTCTGCAATTTTTGAAATATTGATTTAAATAAAATGAGTATAATATGAAATGATAATGTAAATTATGTGCAATAATCATTGGCTGTGCATGTAAATGCCAGCTGCACATGGGGTCAGAACTGAAAGTGAACCGTGCATTGCAACATCTGAATTGCAATGCATGTGATGCCGGCACACGCTGTGGCTTGACGTTTTTTTCTCCCTAGAGTTCAACGCGTAGGGAACGCTGACATGAATCATGTGGATGAGTCTTGAAACCCTTAGAAACCATTTTATTTCCCTGAAGTTCATCAGCTGAGGTCAAAGACAGACTTTCTTAATGCCTTTGGCAGCAGTTTGCGGTTCATGTCAGAGGACATTTGGTAACTGGTACGATAAACCAAGAAGACTCATATCAGGGGTTTGCCAGACTGAAATTCTGTAGCTTAATCCAATTCATTCCACACTCATTAAGAGCCAATAAACTATTATTTGGAAGCTTCGTTGGAAGAAAAGCACAAGCAAATCTACAGTTTGCTTGTAAATTTCTTGGCTGCATTTCCCAAAAGCATCGTAAGCCCAAGTTGATCATAGCTCCATTGGTTTCAATGGGTCTACGATGTACTTTTGGGAAACGCAGCCCTGTTCAGTTTACAAAAACATGAACTGGCAGAGATTTCCAAATGAACTTCATGTTGTGTGAACTCACGTATTAAAAAGAGCCTTGTGAGTGTTTTTCCTGTGCTGAGAGACTGGCATGGCTGTAGTAGAGAAGCAGAGTGCAGTGTTTGCAGATGTTTGTGTGTGTGTGTGTGTGTGTGTGTGTGTGTGTGTGTGTGTGTGTGTGTGAACTGCTCTGAGCCTATTTATTCTGAACTGTGGAGATGGGTCCATTAGACATGGGCAGCAAGACTTATTCGATTATGAGAGAGAGGGACTGAACTTCATACCGTGAATGTTCACACACTTGTCAGTACAAAATATATGTGTTTTTGTGACTGAACAGGGTAAAATATATTTAACTGATTGTGTTAAAGGGGTCATGACATGGATTTTTTTTTTTGGATTTTTTTTAATATGTCTCTTGAGGTTTACTTGTAATGTAAATATAAATAAATAAATATGTGGAAAAATTATTATTTTCAACCTTCATTCAGACCCTCAGTCTAAAACGACCTGTTTTAAGGGGTGAGTTCTTTAAAAGGGACATCAGATGCAAAATTCACTTTTACATGGTGTTTGAACATAAATGTGTGTTGGCAGTGTGTGTACACAACCACGCTATAATGATAAAAATCCACCCAGTGCTTTTATATGCTTTTTCCCCACAAATAATTAGCACTGTCTCAGATCAAGCCGTTCACAGATTCTTGGCAAATTGATGTCACACAGGCAGGCCCCTCCCACGACTGTAGATAAACACTGCCGTTTTAGCATTGACCCGTTTTGAGTGAGCTGTAAACAGTCTGCCATTGTTTCAACACCAGAGCAGGTCTCCTAAGCGAATAGGGTGTTCTCTTGTTGGATGTAATAATGAATATAGCAGTCTTCATTTACTCCTGACATCTGAGCCACTGAAGACGCAGATGATTACTTTTGTTTTTGAAGGAACCCCCCCCCCCCCCCCAAATCCACCTAAATGCCTTTATGTTTGTGCCAATCATTTGTGATTCTGCTTCACCTCCAGAAGTGATTATAAGGGTTTTTTGAATGGATCTTTGCAAATCGCCTTTCCTAATAATGTGCTAGTTAGCAAGTTTCATAATGAATGTTAAAAGTTTACATTCTCTCAGAGAACCGCTCCTCACTCCATGGAAGAGGGGGGTGGGGTGAGCAGAGCTCATTAGCATTTAAAAGGACATGCACGGAAACTGGTCACTGTAAACAGAGCTGTTTTTGACAAGGTAAAACGGTGTTGTTTTACACTACCATTGAGAAATTTTAACCAAAGTATGTTATAGACTTTATGAAGACTCTAAAGAATCATACCAACTTGTGGAAAATGTGCATCTGAAGTCCCCTTTAAGGCTTGTTATGACCACTGTTATGATTGACTTGAGCTTGATTAAATAATTGCTTTGTTTATAATGGGGACATTTTAAGCTTTGAAACTTGCAGGATGTTTTAATGGTACAAAGACTTCTTATGTGCTAGAAGATCAAGGCAAATTAGATTTCTCATGTCATGACCCCTTTAAAACACCAAAGGCAATTTTTTTAACCCGGATGCTGGGTTCAGCCTGTTAAGTCATTTTATTGGGTTGTTTTTCATGTTTTTACCCAGGTGCTGGGTAGTTTTTTCTGCACTCTAAAAAATGCTGGGTTATTTTTTTTAACCCAAATGCTGGGTTCATCTTGTTGGGTCATTTTACTGGGTTATTTTTAATATTTTTTTACCCAGGTGCTGGGTAGTTTTTCTGTAACTAAGCTGCCGGGTTATTTTTCTACCCAAACCGCTGGGTTAAGCCTGCATGCTGGGTAGTTTTTGTGTAGCCGTTGGGTTAGTAACTGGGTCAATCTCACTGACAGCTGAAACTATACACCCCCTCCTCTACAGGAGAGAGCGGTTCCCACCAACGCCGATTCGGTGCACTTTCTTAGCGAAATAAAGTTAGTATACATTTTATTTTATTTATAAAGTCTTTACTGTGCTGTAAATTGTATTATTTTACACAACGCAACATACAAGGACGAGATAAATCAGTCAGCTAAATGCGTCAGCAGCGGCCGTTTCGCATGGTGGAAAGTTTTGCCTTGCATAACATAAACTGATTTTATTATTCGATGTAAAACTGAATATAATTTAATGTTAACATATGTTCTCTAATCACAGTACAGTTTGTTTATGGGCAGGTTATGAAGTTAGTCACGGCATCTTTCAGTTACGAGTGAAATGCGAGGCGGTGGTGTGAAGTTCGCAGTCCCTCACCGCGGTGTTGTGCCGAATTTTCGACTGCCCTCCGCGTGCACGCGCATGACGTCATTTGTTGATATTGATGCAAATGAATTTAATTTAATATTCACCTCATTTTATGTGTTTTATGTAGTTACTGCATTTTTATGTGGATAAACATTATTTGTTGGATTTGTTAAGAACATACTGATTTGTTTTATATTTTTGAATTTCATTTGAAAATGAAGAATAAAATAAATAATTTTTTAAAAATCCCACGTTGTTTGCTTTGCAAAGTTTTTGTAAACAATATTTTCAACCCAAGTTAGCCCACCATAGAAAGTTCAAGAAAGCTTAAAAAAAAATTATACAGTGCATGGTCTTTGAGTAGGCTATAACCCTTTTTTTCCAGAACGCAATTACATTTACGTGATTGTAATTGATTGTAATCCATGATCATATATGCAGATGGGAGAAACCTACAGAAGGACAAACATCACTGCAACACTCCACCAATCTGGGCTTTATGTCAGTGTGGCCAAACTCAATCTTCTCCTCAGTGAAGACACACAAAAACCCACTTGGAATTTACAAAAAGCACCTAAAGGACCCTCAGACTCTGAGAAACAAGATTCTCTGGTCTGATGAACCTCAATTCTAAGCATCACGTTTGAAGGAAACCAGCTCTGCTCATCACCTGCAGAGTACCATCCCAAAAGTAAAGTGTGCTGGTAGCAGCCTCATGCTGTGGGGCTGTTTTTCAGCTGCAGGGACTGAGGGACTCACCAGAGTAGAAGTCAAGCTCAATGCACCAAAATATAGAGACAGCCTTAATGAAAATCCAGTCCAGAGCATTCAGAACCTCAGACTGGGCAGAAGACTCACCTTCCAACAGGACAATGACCCTAAACACACAGCAAGAGTGGCTTATAGACAACTCTGTGAATGTCCTTGAGTGGCCCAGCCACAGCCTGGGCTAGAACCCAATCAAATATTTCTAGAGAAACCTGAAAATGTGCATCTGCCCCCATCCAACCCGACAGAGCTTGAGAGGTGAACAACAAAAACTTGAGGATATAAAGGTGCTTCAGCTATGTACTGAGTTAAGGGTTTAAATACTTATGCAACATACTTATATCAGATTTTTAATTTTTTATAAATTTACAAAGTTGTGACAGTTCTGTTTTTGCTTTGTCATTATGGTGTATGGAGTGTAGATTGATGTGGAAAAAAAGTTATTTAATGCAGTTTAACAAAGTTGCAACATAACAAATTGTGAAAAAAATGAAGGAGTTTGAATACTTCTGCAAGGCACTGTATATATATATATATATATATATATATTACATTTATTGGCTGCCTCTCATGTCATCACCACCCTGTCCCTTATTCTTCACGCTTCTTCACCAGGCTCCTGACGGAGTGGGCGTGGTGAGAGGAGGAGAGGCGCTGAACTAGCTCAATTAAGGGCGTGTGATGAGGCGCACCTGATGTGAATGGAGCCTCATCACCGCCGCTGTTATAAGCCGGGAGCGCCTCTCCTCGGGAGACCGGTCTCTTCCCCCGTGCATGCACGCTGGTGTCCTCGTGGGTCCAGGAAGGGAGCGTAGAGGGATTCCAGCCGCCGCCAGCGACGTGAGCCGTTGGACCCGCGAGTCCGGATGATGCCGCACCCGTAACGGTGGACCGGCCAGGAGGCCGGGCCGTGGGATCCCCTAAGAGTGCCGTGGGCCCCAGGAGAGCCGAGCCGCTAGGAGAAGCCGCCGCCCCTCGCGCCCCGGACCGAAGAGGGGAGCGCGTGCGGCCACCGGACTCCGCCCCTTCCCTGGACCCTTCCTCATTGAACACTGCCCTTCCGTCACAAATCCCCGAGCACAGCGAGGACACCAGATTCCCTGTTATTTTGGCCACATTTTTCCCCTTGGACACTTTATTTTGATTATTTCTGTTAATAAAAGCCTCTCCGAGGCCTGACGCCACACCCACTGTGTCTGTCGTTTGCTCCTCCCGCCACAATATATATATACACACACACACACACATACATACAAACACAGGATATAAGCCAAGTCAGAAAGTCAACATTATTTAAAAAGTGCTTTATACAATATAGATACAATGTAAACAGAAATGTAAGGGGGTAAAAATAATTTATTTCTAAAAAAAGTGTTTTGATTACTAAGTGAACAAATTATGTGTAAGTGTTTACACACATGATCACTGTGTGTAGCTCATCAGTAAATGAGTGTGGCATTTAAATGGCAGCGTTTCCCAAATGAAACAAAAGAGCTGTTTGTTTCGAACAATGTGTGCAAATGTGTTGCAAAAAGTTTGTTTTACAATATCAAACTGAGTTTAAAGCACATAATGTGCTTGTAGTCGTGCAGATTTGGTCTAAAGATTAGGAATATGAGTGAATGGTTTCACTAAGTGGGCCAGAAGTCCCACTTTTAGTGTCTAAGCATTTTGAAAAAACTGTAATGCATCTCTGGAGGTTGACGGATGAACTGTGAGCTTTTTCTCACAGCAGGCCGAAGTGAGATAAAAGGAAAAGTAGCGGTGTGACAACTGTTAAATGCTTCCCGACCTCCACAGCTGCTGAGCGAGACACACCCTCACGCTTCCTGCATGAACCATCTCAACAATTCACATCATTTACCCTGGGAAAAACGCCTCGCTGACGGCCACGACTTTCCATCCAGTGCCGACAAAAAATGAGAAACCCCTTGTTATTTTGTGGTCACAAAAGCCTAATAAGAGGACCTTCAATTTCGTTTTAATAGTGTATCCCAACCCAGATCAGATTAGACACTGATGTAACCTCGTGGGTGGATGTAATACTAGATGTTTCATTCGGTACTACTGTTTATAGCCCAGAAGTAGTCCATACAACTTTGCTATATTTCAAGTCCACTAAACTCAAAATTTAAAGTCATTATTTGCTTGTAATTTCAGTGATGTTCTTTATCATAGAAAATAATGTCTTGTTCTACTGTTTTTTTTTGTTTGTTTGTTTTTTGGGATTTGTTTGTTGGTTTGTTTGTTTTGCAGTTTTTTTGCAGTTACAAGGTGACATGTACAGTGGCCGAGAGAGCTCGATGCGCTGCAACTTCAGAAAACACATGCAAATAGAAAAAGCACCAGCAAATCAAGAAAACATCTTCATCGGTTTGACAGCAGGTGCTGCAAATGCTCACAACACAACCAAATAAAGAATTTTATTTGCAGCGTGTTTCTTTGTTTGGTTGTGTTGTGAGTATTTGCAGTGCATTTCTTTATTTGTTTGTGTTGTGAGCATTTATAGCGTGTTTGTTGTCAAATTTATGAAGTTATTTTCTTAATTTGCAGGGGTTTTTTTTTTTTCTATTTGCAGTGCATTTCTTTATTTGGTTGTGTTGAGAGCATTTGCAGCACGTGTGTTGTCAAATTGATGAAGTTGTTTTCTTAATTTGCAGGTATTTTTTCTATTGCAGCGCGTTGAGCGTATACATAGACATATATAGACATAGGCTATATGGGGAAGAACATAAACTTTTTGTGTGCATGTTTTAATGTCTGATGATGAAAACCAGTCAAAAAAAGTCTAAACAAAAGATCTGCTTTTGGAAAGTAAAAGATGTAGAGCCAGACTTGGTTCTGTGCATTAAGTGTTGATTGCAGCTTACAGATAAGAAATTAAGGGGTGGATGTAAAGATTGGAAGTTTTGACAATTTTAATAAAACATTATGAGGTCAAAAAATTAGAAAAGAAACATGGATGAAAAATTGTTCATAATAAGAGCAATAACATCCATTTAGAAATGAATTCCCATTTCATGCTGACTTTAAACCCTGCAGATGCTGACACAGTTTACTTCCATTTATCTATATTATTTTATATTGTGTCTATATTATATATTGTGTTTTTGCTTTTTGTACATTGCCTATTTGTATATTTGTATATTATTCTTTTATTATCTGTGTCCTGTCCTGTTGCTGTCTTTCTGTTGCACTGTAGAGCTTTGTCACTATAACAAATTCCTCGTATGTGTAAACATACCTGGCCAATAAAGCTCATTCTGATTCTGATTCTGATTCTGATTCTGATTCCATTTTGGTCAAATCGGTTTGAAAAGCAGTCTCAACAACTCAACAACAATTGTTGATTCTAGTCGATTTTTTTCAAAATCAGATTGGTTCAAAAAGTGTTCTGAATCACTCATTCGCAATTCGCAGAAGACTTGTTCATTCTAGTGAATTCTGTTCAATGAATTGGTCAGATTGGTTCGCAAAGCATTCTGAACGACTCGTTTTGCGAATTGGGAAAGAATGGTTCATTCCAATTGATTATTTTCAAACAAAAGGTCAAATAGGTTCGTGAAGTGGTCTGAAAGAGTTGCAGAAACATCACTTGTCCTAATTGATTCTTTTTCAATCATTCTCGTTTTGAAAAGTGGTTTGAATGACTAGTTTCATGAATCAAAGAAAAGGTCAAATCGGTTCACAGAGCTTTGACTTTTCTTATTACTTTTTTTTTTTCCATCAACATTATGCAACAATTGCTGTCGACTTGAGTCTTGAACTGAACCTGGAATTTTCCCTAAAGGGTTCATAATTTTTCTATCTTATAAACTGCCTCTTCTTTGGACATTAGGTAGAAATCCCTTCTGTGAACTACACACAAGTTCATATTGCATGAGTATGTGTGCTTGGTAACTATGACAAGCTTGGATTGTTCTTTGTTTTCCCATTTAAAATTTATATGAGCGGATTAGATGTGTGTATGTGTCCTGAGGCTCATTGATACCAGTGCTGATGTCATAGTGTTTTCCTGAATCCCAGCTCTGAGATCATTGTCTAAAGAGGTTGTTCAAAGGTCAGCCGATCTCACACGTCAAGAAACTACACAATCCGATGTAAGAGCAATTGACACCAACACTGGGCCGCTTCCTTTGAGATTTCATTTCACATAGCTTTCGTCTTCTGCCCAAAACTACCATTCTGAAATGTTAATATTTTATATTTTTGTTTGTTTGAACTGCCTATGGTACACAGTAAATGAAACAGACGTTTCTAAAGAAATACGGAGACATTAAAAATATATTTTTCTAATCTCACAGTTTATTTAATTGTAAGGGTGGAAAATTATGACTACTTCAGGGGAAAAACAAATCTCTTCTGCTCACCAAAGCTGCATTTATTTGATCAAAAATACAGTAAACTGTACTGTATTTCTATGCAAATATTTTAAAGGTAATTCATTCCTGTGATGGCAAAGCTGAATTTTCAGCATCATTACTTCAGTCTTTGGTGTCACATGATCCTTCAGAAATCATTCTAGTATGCTGGTTTGCTGCTTAAGAAACATTTCTGCTTATCATCAATGTTGAACACAGTTGTGCTATTTCATATTTTTGTGGAAAGTTTGAATAGAAAGTTCAAAAGAACATTGTTTACTTGAAATATAAATCTAACCTAATCTAACATTATAAATGTCTTAACTGTCACTTTTGATCAATTTAATACATCGTTTCTGAATGAAAGTATTAATTTCTTTCAAACTATTGAATGGTCGCAATCAGTTTGCAAAGCAGTCTGAATAACAACAACCGCAAAAGAACAAAGTTCAAAAGAACAGCATTTATTATAAATATAAATCATTTGCAACATTATAAATGTCTACTGTCACTTTTAAACAATCTAATGCATCCTTGCTGAATAAAATCATTAATTTCTTTGAAACTTTTTAAAGGTTGCATAATTGCATTCACTTTCACTCGGACCATCATGTGCGAATGAATTACCCCCTGCGCACGACTGTTGTTTTCGCACACAGATTTCAATCAGATATCGCTCTGTGGTTTCCCTTACGGGAGGCTTGACGTCTTTCCTCCTCTGTAGCATTGTGGGATACGTCTGTCTGAGGCAGATGGACACAGCTCTGCATATCTAAGAGAGCTCTTGATGAGGAAAGTTGAACAAAGGCTGACCGGCCTGAGCTCCGCACTCCTGGGTTTAATTAGGAAGTGTGTGTGTGTGTGTGTGTGTGTGTGTGTGTGTGTGTGTGTGTGTGTGTGAATGAGGGTGTACCTGTTTTTATATTCCGGTGGGGACTTAAACTTGAATACACACAGACTCATGGGGACTTGTGTCACGGTGGGGACCTAAATTGAGGTCCCCACGGGTAAACAAGCTTATAAATCACACAGAATTAAGTTTTTTGAAAATCTAAAAATGCAAAACGTTTCCTGTAAAGGGTAGGTTTAGGTGTAGGGTTGGTGTAGGGCAACAGAATATATGTGACTCTGGACCACAAAACCAGTCTTAAGTCGCTGGGGTATATTTGTAGCAATAGCCAAAAATACATTGTATGGGTCAAAATGATCAATTTTTCTTTTATGCCAAAAATTATTAGGATATTAAGTAAAGATCATGTTCCATGAAGATATTTTGTAAATTTCTTAACGTAAATATATCAAAACTTCATTTTTGATTAGTAATATGCATTGCTAAGAACTTGATTTGGACAACTTTAAAGGCAATTTTCTCAATATTTTGATTTTTTTGCACCCTCAGATGCCAGATTTTAAAATAGTTGTATCTCAGCCAAATATTGTCCGATCCTAACAAACCATACATCAATGGAAAGCTTATTTATTCAGCTTTTAGATGATGTATAAATCTCAATTTCAAAAAACTGACACTTAAGACTGGTTTTGTGGTCCAGGGTCACATATGGTCTGTACAGTAGAAAAACCATTATGCCTATGGAGAGTCCCCACAAGGATAGCAAATCAGACATGTGTGTGTGTGTGTGTGTGTGTGTGTTTGTTTTGCTATATTTGTGAGGACCAGATGTCCCCACAAGGATAGTAAAGCCTGAGATTTTTGACTTTGTGAGGACATTTGGCCGGTCCTCACAAGGGAAATAAATTAATAAAACTACTAAATTAAGTTTATCTTAAAATGGAAAAATGCAAAAAGGTTTCTGTGATGGGTAGGTTTAGGGGTAGGGTTGGGTTAGAGCAATAGAAAATATTGTTAGGTCAGTATAAAAACAATAGAAGTCTATTAAAGTCCTCACAAGTATAGCAAAACAAACGTGTGTGTGTGTGTGTGTGTGTGTGTGTGTGTGTGTGTGTGTGTGTGTATGAGGGTGGGAGTACAGCAACAATGGGCGAGCGGGGTAAAAAGTACACGCCGATCGATCAGCGAGAGCCAGAGCTCTGCGTCACAGCGGACGGTCTGTGGTGAACGCTCGCTCTCTGCCGATTGTTTGGCCTCATGGGAATAGCGCTGCTCAACGCTGAGGCAGAATTGATGGAAATCATTCAAAAACAAAAAGCCATTGTTTCGTAAGAGCCTACAACCTTCCAGCTCAGCACACAATGACTCCATCAAGCTTATCCGTCTCCATAAACACACACACACGGGGAAACTTTCTATGAATGAATCGCGCAGGCTTTATGTTATGTTTTTTTTTAACGTAAGCCCACTTACCTTAAAGGCGCGGCCATTTGTAATTTGAATGTGCGAGTCTTCCCTTATCATTCACTTTTAGCTGTACCGTTGTGCAGCTTGATATTGCTAACGTTAATTGGTTATTACGTTGTTTTAACCCATTATCATACTCATAAACAGTGGATTGTGGCGCGAATAATTTTATTTATGTCTTGTTTTTTTTTTTTTTTTTTTTTTTTTTTTTTTTTTTTATTTTTTTAAATTTTATTAATGCCAAGGCACCAAAGAAAAAAGTACAGAAAATATCAACATTATGCACAAAGAGATGACATTACATGCAAAGCACCATTTCTAGATGTATGTAACAATAAGTAAATAATACAAAACAAAGCTTTAACAAAATATATTAAAAAGATTAAATAAATTAACTGTTTTAATAGCTTTAAGATTCTTGGAAGATGAAATAGCTTGGATATACTGTTGAACCTCTTTTTAAAAACAATCAAGGTTTTTGATGAGTGAATTTACTGCGGTGAATATGAAATTTTGCAAGAAGTAACAATAGGTTAATAATAAAATATTCGTTAATTTTATCTTTTTGCATGTTAAAGAAGCCAAACAGTACATCCTTGAAAAGCAAGGAGAAACCCTGAAGCACATTGCGATTGATAACATTAGAGAATTCAATCCAAAATAGCTGCGTGTGAGGACAATCCCAGAAGATATGCATATCAGTTTCATTAGGGTCACCACAAAAAACACAGCTTGTATCTATATCTGATTTGAACCTTTTCAAAAACACTTTAGTTGGGTAAAATCTGTGTAACAATTTGAATGAATTTATGTCTTGTTATGGACCGTTTTCACAGAATGATGACGTGGTCATCAGCCTGCAAATCCTGCAAAATGTTGTATATTTTTTTATTTCTTTATTTTTTTAAGCATGTACATTTATAACACTTTACTTTGTATTCTTTGCATCAAATTACAAAAGAATAAAAATAAAATAAATAAATAAATAAAAATAAATAAATAAATAAAAATTTGTTAATGCTGCCGAGGGTGTTTCTAACTGCTATAGGAGTGACAATAAATCTGACATTGTTTTTTCTTCTGACTGCTGCAATCAATCTGTCTCTTTTTTTCTTTCTGTTTTTAAAAGTCAAGAAAACACTATCATTGAGATTTTATTTTGCTATCTGAACAAACTGAAATGCAAATATATATATATATATATATATATATATATATATATATATATATATTACAGTTTTTCTCAATCGATTTGACACAATTCTCCAATGTAATGTACTTGTCATGAATCCAGTCCATGGACTTCCATTCGCTCGCCACCAGAGGTCACTCCTCCATCATATTGACTCTCACATTGCAGAGACTGTTTCACATTACCCCGGACTACATTTCCCAGCAGCCATTTCACTAATCACCCGCTCACACCTGAGAACTATCACACAATCACACACTCTTTATAAGCCTTGGACTTTCTCTCGCTCACTGCTGAGTATTGTTCTGCGTTTAGCACTCTCCAAGTGTTAGCTGTCTCACCGAGGCATTCTGTGTTTTCTAAGTTTAGTTTATTTTATCTTCTGCCTTGTATGTTGGATTTACCCTTTGCCTTCCTTTTGGACACTGTTTGCCCCTGCCTGGACCATTGCTCGTGTACCTGGATTACCCCTCTTTTCAAGCCCTCTGGATATTGTTTGCCGATCGAAGACCATGCCTGTTTACTTGAATACTCATCTGTCTTGCCCTCAATATAACTGTTTGTCATTTGTTTGACCCTGTCTGTGTTTTTGACCATGTCTATTAATAAAAGCTTGCACATGGATCCGCACACCTCGCGTCTCGTTGGCTCCGTTATAGTACTTGTTCTCAAAACAATTAGCACAGCCATCCAAACACAAAATTCTTAACCAAACAGTTCAACTTTACTGCAAAATGAAGCACTGCATTTTTTTTCTAGTAATGTGTTTATTAAAAGTAAGTATTAACATAAATCTGTAGGTTTGTTCTCTAATGAATATAAAACATAGTCCGCTGTAGATGCACAAATACGCTAATGAAAATACATGTTGATTGCAATTCTTCAACAGGGAGTTTTGTTTTATACATATTGTGCATATCTAAACAAAATAAAAATAAAAAATAGTTATCCAACTCCTATCACCCATGTGAAAAACTAATTGCCCCTTTAAATTTAAAATCTGTTTATGCACCATATATATATATATATATATATGTGTGTGTGTGTGTGTGTGTGTGTGTGTGTGTATTCATATGATTCATATGCGTTCTGTATACATGAATTATCCTGAATTGATCTTGCCTTTCATTTACATCTTGAAGAGAATTTCATTGCATTTTATCTACACTAAATATTTGCTGCATTTGCATCATAGGAGAAAAAGTGTAAGAAAGTTGAATCCATGCTTGAAAAGCTCCTGTCTCAACATCTGCACAGGCTGGTGATGTTGTTCTGGACCACCATGTCAACAATGCTCCTGTTCCATTCAAAGTAATCTTGATTGTCCACCTGAATGATCTCAAATTTAAATTCTGAAAAAATGTTTGGACATTTACAGTAAATAACAGAAGTTGTCCCAGGAGGACTAAAATCTGTACTATCAACAATCATAGTACAACACATTATAAGTCTCCTGGAGATCGACCTTCCTGTAGAGTTCCGTTCCAACCCTGATCAAACACACCTGTCTGTAATTATCAAGTGCTCCTTCAGATCCTAATTAGTTGGTTCAGTTGTGTTTGATCAGGGTTGGAGCTGAACTTTGCAGGAAGGTAGATCTCCAGGAACAGGGTTGGGCAGGAAAACTGCATTTCCTGCATTGAGTGTATGATTAACCAAATAGTTTTCAGTTTAGGGCCAATTCGAAAATATACAATGTTCATTTGATAGAATGACAAATTACAGAGTTTTGTTTCTTGAGTTTGGACAAATGGTACATAAATGTTTGTGATTTGTGTAAAACATTTTTTCAGATATTTTAAAGTATTGGTTGGTTGTATTTACTGTGAAACCATTTGAGAGTTTTGTGCACATTGTTTTGAGAAAATTATTTGCATGATTTGTAATTTGTATGAAATGAATGAAAACGTACAATCTGTTTAGTGTTCAGATCACTGTGTTAACCGTTTTGAGAACAGTGACCTGAGTTTGGAGAAATGTGTCAAATCAATTGAGAAAAACTGTAATATATATACTACTTCTGCTTCCGAGAAACTCAAAAATGTGAAAAAGTTCCATTCTTCTAGTGATTTACCTCAGCTATTGATTCGGAAGTCTCGCAACTTCACATAAAATAGATTACTTCCGCTTTTCAAAATAAGGTGGATATGTGATGTTTAGGCACTTGTATGGACTAAATTGATTATGCAGATCATGTATCTGTAAAAACACTGTCAATAACTGTGCTAATGGCAATTGGTTTGTTTTTGTGGGTCAGTTCTGCATGCTGGTTGTGTGTTTGCTAACATGTTTTTACATAAGATATCTGTGGTTGTCCCATTCATCAAACTGCCATTCTTCCTTGTTCTAGTTGTAGTGCTTGTTTAGCAACTTACATTTTAAAGCACAAAACAGTGCCAAAAATTCACATTTGAGGTATGAATGTGTGTCATGTGTGTTGTAGAATGAAATATGAAGACCTCCTGAGTAATTGAGTAGTATAACCAATGGAGAACTGTTATTCTAAAAACCCATAATGGTAGTGTCTGTTGGACCAGGTAAATAGTACTGTTTTTTTTGTTTGTTTGTTTTTAATAAAACACATTGAAAACGAGCCTATTTTACATAGAGCAACATCTCAGCAAAACAGTTTTCCTTTGGGATTGTGTCTTTGCACTGCTGAACTGCATTTCCAAAGACATGTTTCTAGACGAAAGTTGAGAAATCACTGTATTCATTGTGGTTAACGACATTATGCTTGACTCTTGCAATACTGTGTATTCACTGAACAGTTGTGCCAATTCGTAGAATTTTAGGTGGAAAACATTGTCGGTAGCATTTTATTTTACAGTACATGTACTTCCCTGGTACATACATGGTAAATATCTTGTAGCAGTAGGCAAATGAGTGGTAACACAAGGTACTTACCTGAAGTGTATATGTACATGGTAACAAATAAGAAACACGGCTGTACTTAACAGTTGTACATGCATGGTAATTAGTTTGTACATACAGACAAGTGTGGGTAATAAAGGTCATTTACAGGTAGTGCCCATTATTATATACTTTACTGTACTTACTAATGTATATACATGGTAAATATGTAGTACTTATGGACAAGTGGGTACAAACAGGCACATCCTTACAGTATCTGTATATGGTAACTAATAAGACACATTACTGTACATACTAATGGTATGTACATGGTAAATGTATAGCACCTACAGAAAAATGTGGCATTATGTGGTAACAAACAAGACACATACTGTACTTGGTATACACATGGTAAATATACTTACAAACAAGTGTGTGTAATAACGGTCACTTCCAGGTAGTGTCAGTATATGGTAACTAATAAGACACATTACTATACTTACTAATGGTATATACATGGTAAATGAAGTAAAGTATCTAATTAGTTACCATGTACGGGCACTACCTGTAAGTGACCATTATTACCCACACTTGTCTGTATGTACAAACTAATTACCATGTGAGAACAACTGTTAAGTACAGCCGTGTTTCTTATTTGTTACCATGTACACACACTTCATGTATGTACCAGGGAAGCACACGTACTGTAAAATAAAGTACTACCACATTGTCTCTTTGGTACAGTTTTTGGTCATGCATATTTTTCATTCTTTCGGGCTTAAACCTGTCTCCTTCCTATGTTATTCTCTTTTCTATCTTTTGGGTTTCACTCGATTTCTCAACTTTCAACCAGAGGCACACAGAGCTCTGCCAGCTTTTTCTTTTGAAATGAAGAACGCTGTTGCAACACCAAAATTGCAATTCAGAGAGTTCAGAGCTCAAAGGGCTCGAGTTTATTTTGAAGCCTATAATGAAAACCGCACTTTCTCTTATTCCTTCCTTCCTGTTCTTTGTCTTTTGGGCTTTTATTCACAATCAAAGAGAGGAAGAAAACTAGGGAGTCACCCCGAATGAAGTGAAATGGATGACAGTAACTTCGCTCAGATCAGTGAGACGTGTTTTAATCAGCATTCATCCTGAATGTACGCCGGTTCAGAGTCATGTCACTGCCAGGAACCGTCTGGCACGGGAAGTGCAGCGATCCCACGCTGAGATCTTCCATCCCTGAGTTTTCGGTGCGTTAATTGGCCGTCCTGTCTCTCGGAGAGACACTAAAGCAGATCTATTAGCACTTAAAACACCTCTCGTTCAGTTCTGTGCATTTCAGACTCAGTTCAGGCTGTTTTTCTCGGGTGTCGTGAAGCTCAGAAACAGCAGGAGTGATGCTTCACTCTGTTTGAAACACAATACTGCAGGATGACAGATAATTTTTTTGTTTTTTGCCAACTTTTAATGGACAAGCAAAAGCATTCCCACAAAGAAGGGATTCACATTGTTGTGTTTACAGAGCAGAGCCGCTGTAGGGGGTTCAGCCTTCGTGAATAAGAGCACTCCATCTAAAGGTCTTTCTCACTGCATTTACTCGCGTTCACTCTGCTCTCATTTTACTGATGTCAAAGGTCAGACGAGAGCCCAAAGCAGAGACCTGTAAAAGCAGATTGAAAACAGGATTCATATGCAGTTGTGATCATTGCTCAGAGTTTGCTCTTTAATATCTCAGGTTACTTATTGGGATTCAGCTTGTGAATTATATCAATTATGTCTCAGATGTTGCTCCTAAAATTCATTAATTGACCATTATTGGCACATTACTGTGCGTTTAACCCTGAGTTAATATAATCCTGATTAATATTGTTCCATGTTCTGTATTTATATTTGTAGTCAGGAGTAAATTGCTCAGTAAATCGCTGCTGTTTATTGCTTGATGGCAGCGGTGATCTTGTTCAACCTGCTGATTCCTCGCAGTCAGGTGTAAAAACGGCTGGAGGAAGTGATGTCGTGGGATGCCTCTCTTTGTCAGAATGAGCTGAGGCACAAACACTGAACACCCTTCATCCTGGCCCCAGATCTGAGTCCCCGGGGCCACAGCAGTGATATTTCAACAGAGAGAAATGATCTTGGCTTGTGTTCAGGAACCCCCTGCTGCTCCTATGCGCATGAGTCAGTTAATCAAATTAAACACAAAGACAGGGGGATGCTAGAGTTAAACCACATGTTTGCCTCAGCCTTTTGTTTATTAAATGTCTTGAGGGTTTGGTTAAGGTACATGAGGACAGATAAGAGAATTCAAATGAAACTACACAAATATAATATTCTTTCATTTACATTGACAAATAATCAACTTGTCATTTTTTGTCATTTGACAGTAAAATCTGTGCTCAGCTCAGATGTGGCTCTTTTTGTGGCTGTTTCTCATCAGAATTATTGTGGTTTAAGTGTCAACTTTGTCTCATGTGTTTCTTCTAAACATTTTAAGAAATAAAGATTTTTCAATGTACAGAATTTTATGAGAAAGAGTTGATTTGGGTTTTTTTTTTTATCTTTGGTTTCTGAGCACAGTTTGAGACATTAGACATCTAAATAGGACATGGAAATATTACCCATATTGATATAGAGCAAATGGAGATTTTTGTGCTTTAAATTTTTCAGCTGAGATAAAAATCTCACGTTTCTCCTCTAGAGTTTAAAAAAACAATTTCAATATGGACTCAGACTTCTGAGTTGGAGTGTCTTTTTGTCACATTCAGTGTTGTTATTGTGACCTAAAACTATTTGAAAAAATCTTAAATATTGTTGTATCTTAAATATATGGAAGCCTGTTTCCGCCACTGAATTTAAAAAAAAATAAAAAAAAATCTTGCAATTGCGAGTTTACATCTAGCAATCCTAACTTTTTTCTTAGAATTGTGTGATATAAACTCGGAATTGCAAGTTATAAAGTCAGAATTATGAGATATAAACTCACAATTGTTACTATTTTCTTACAATCCTGAGTTTATATCTTGCAGTTCTGAGAAAAAATGTTAGAATTGTGAGATAAAATGTCAGAATTACCTTTTTTATTTTATTCAGTGGCGGAAACAACCGTCCATAGAAATAAACTAAAATATGAATATAAAAACTCTGCTGTAAGTAGTATTTAAGTACTTTTGCGCTTGGAAGTACTAAATATACAAAACCTAACATTCAAATTAAAAAAAATCTAAATTATATATAATTTTGCTTTATATATGTACATTATGAAAGACAAAAGTGCAACAAAGTTACTAAAACTTAAATTAAAATGAAAACATAATAAAATAAAATAAAATATAATATATAATAATATAATAAAAATCATTTCAAAATTGTAATAAATAATAGTATATAAACATGATTAAAGTAACACTCATTAGTGTCTTTTTTAATTTCTCCATAGGACTTTCCAGAAGTTCCTGCACTGCAGTGCAGCCATGAAGAGAAGATATCTTACTGGGCGTCAAAAATCTGATCTATGTGTCAGGCTGTTTCTCCTGTCTGCTGTGTGTCCACTTGGTTGTGAGGGACGTTGGCCATCGAATCTGACGAAGTGTGTTGTGGATGCTCCTCTGACGCAAACAAACCGTTGAGTTGTAGTGTCTGGTGTCAGGGAAACGCATAGCAATGCAAATGCTGCCTATTAATACATGGCTATTTTAAACCGTCATGTCGAAGCGAGCAGTTCAAGGCCACAAGATCACCTATAGAGAATTAATATAGCGCTGATGGAGTCAGGGGAACTACTTTAACAGGCACTGCTTTAACAGGTCATTGGTTTGTGGTTTTGTACTCAAGTAAAACATTTTTTTGGTTTAGCGTTAAAAACAGAAATACCAAATCTGTGTGTTTCATATTCAGTAAACTACATGTGCAACTATTTTTCACTTTTATCGCAACATGATGCTAAAGTGTTGTAGGTGGTTGCCAAGGTTTTTCTATGGTGATCTGAGTGTTTAGAGCATTGCTGTGAGGTTACCAGGGTGTTCTTGGCAGTTTCCAGGGTGTTGCTATGGTTGTCTGAGTGGTTAAAGCATTGCTGTGTGGTTGCTAGGGTGTTCTGGGCCATTTCCATGGCATTGCTATGGTTTTCTGAGTGGTTGGAACATTGTTATGTGGTTGCTAGGGTGTTCTGGTGCAGTTTCCAGGGTGTTGCTATGGTTTTCTGAGTGGTTAGAGCATTCCAATGTGGTTGCTAGGGCGTTCAGGGTTGTTCTCAGGGTGTTGCTTTGATGTCTCTAAGGTGTTATGACTGGTTGCTATGCAGTTGCTAGGGTGTTCTTGGCCGTTTCCATGGCATTGCTATGGTGTTCTGAGTGTTTAGAGCATTGTTATGTGGTTGCTAGGCTGTTCCTCAGATACTCTGCTAAAAAACAACTGTTTGGTTTTTATTATCATGTATATCGTGCTGATATCATGAGTTTTAAAGCAATATCAGTTTAAACTTCTGATATAGGGTTTTCTGAGTGCACACATCTGAACTACGTGCACAGAAAGTGGCTGTCACACGGCATGTGAGTACTAAACTAACACTGTGTCTACACTGGATGCGACAATTGCTTAAGTCTGTCTACACTGGATGCGACAAAGCGACCATTAAAAATCATTTAAACTTTGTGTCAATATGTCATAAATAGAATGAGGCATCAATGTACTGTCTGGGATCACCGATTATAATGGGTTCTATAGTATTTTGTCGCACCACACCGCGCCACTTGCGTCCGGTGTGGACATGTTGTAAGTTCTCTTTCATGTCTCATTGCGCTTAAACTGTCAAATACACACATAAGTTACATAAACATCATGTAAAAGTGAGTTATGCATAATAGGTGCCCTTTAAAAAAATCTGCCTTTCAAATTCTCACCCACATATGCAGTGAAGTTTGGACACATCCGATTGCATTCACATGCACACAATGCACAGTGCAGACATGGAAAGCAGCAGAACTCATTGTAAAAGAAAGAAAGAAACATTTCCTTCCATTCAGTATTGAAAGTTTTAATCGCAGCATCTCACACGAGAAAGCTCTTTATGTTCAGCTGGCGTCTTTGACCAAACCCAAACTGCACGACTTCAAACAAACAGCACGAGTGAATGGAGAAATAATTAAAGCCAGTCTGCTCTAAATCAACTGCAGACGTGAAATGACTCAAACACGACTCATTCAGTCACAACTTAAACTCATAACAGTTTGTTTTAAAGTTCAGCTTTTAAATGGATAGTTCAGCATGTATAACTGCATATTCAACTTTAATGCAACAGTTGCTATGAGTTTTAGAGTTTACATATTAATTAGTTGGTGGAATAATTCAAATGATTTTTTAAATCATTGAGATAAAAAAAAAAATTAGTTTCACAGGAGTTTATTAAAAATAGCTCTGTCAGCATCTAACAGATATAACATTTCCACAGACATAATTGAAGACATGATGATTACAATCATAAACAATCTGAAGCTGAATTGTTAAGACACATTTTCATTCTCTCATCAAAAAATAAGCACCTGAAATCAACAATTCACAATTTGCGTGCTCAAATACACAAAAATCACATAATACTGTCACCTTAAATGCGATTATCAGTCTTTTTAAGTTACTTCACATAAAGTCATAAATCACTGCTCAAGAAAGAGCATGTTTGTCTGTATCTGAAATACAAAATAAATTCAACAAAAGAACATAATAACTTCTGGTTTTCCAGCCCATTGTTGTTTATATATCATACTAGTGATACAAGTACCATACATCCACAATAGCGACATATAAAGTATCTGGGTGTCAGAAAATCATTGTTCTTCATTTCCACATTTTCCTCCCTTTCCTTTATGTCTCAAAGCGTGTCTTTCCATTAATCCACCCGGACAGGAAGCAGCCGTGGATTAATATGGCACTTCCTGTCTCTGGGTTTGCACAGTGGTTACTTGTCTTGCGTTCGTCTTGGCTTGCATCCCAGCTAACCAAACGGCCCTGCCTGACAGGCAAAGGAGACAGAGAGAAAGAAAACAAAGAGGAAAAAAAAGGAAGAATGCACTTACGAACCACATTAAAGGTCGGCTAGCACTGTGGCCCATCAGAAACTACTAGAGTTTGTGGTTGAGGACGTTAAAACGATAAAATATCTAAACATTCTTAAATCAAAATAACTTAAGATATGAAAATTCATGTCATCACAAACTTTCTTTATGCTGCAGAACGTAAAAGACATTTTGAAGAATGTTGGTAGCCAAACCGCTTCCGTTCCCATTGACTTCCATTGTATGGACAAAAAATACAGTGGAAGTCAATGGGAACCGAAACTGAAAATTCTGAAAATTGAAAACTCAGAAAATTCAAATTCAGAAAAACATTGAAAATTCCCGTTAGTTTTGGTTCCCATTGAATTCCACTGTATGGACAAAAAATACAATTAATGTCTTTTTTCTTTAAAATATGTTCTGATTTGTTCTGCAGAAGAAAGAAATACATAAAGGTTTGGTACAACAGTAAATAATGACAGAATTTTCATTTTGTTTTTTGAAAAATGGATCAAAATATAGTGAGTTTATGCTTTAAACAAGAAAAAAAATCTGTCTGTGGGGTAAAAAAAAACTTAATTCAAAAGGAAAACAAAACTATTTCTCTTACCTTATTGACAGATCAATTTTCTTGTTTTAAGCATAAACTTAATTTTGATAACTTAATATCTTAATATCTCAAGTCATTTTCCTTCTTAAGGAAATGTTAGGTGCTTGTAAGTGCATTCTTAGACACTGCTTTGCTCTCGGGTGTTTAGAGTGTTTTTGTGTGCTGCCAGGTTGGTTGCTAAGGTGTACTGGGTTTTTGTTGGTTTATGGGATGCATGGCGAGTTATACACTGTAGTGTCAGCGAATTAAATAAACCTCTAACCTGATGTTTGAGAAGTAGCAATAGAAAGAGTAAACATTAAGACATGAGAGTTGTTTTAAGCAGATGATTTTTTGCAATGCAGCTGTGTCTCGACATCTGGACGTGTGCAGCTGCGAGTCTGCCTCGATTAACTGTCCTGAATGCTCATTCTGAGAGCCATTCTTGGAAAACCGTCATTCAGTTTTCTCTGACAGTGTTCGGTTTGTCTGACCCAAGTGCACTGCGCAGGTCCTGAAAAATGAAGCCAAAACATGATGATCGCCATCTGGTGGTTGGCGGCAATATAGGTAATAAACCCCGCCCCCTCCGTGTAAACCTACAGGACATGAGCCAAACAAAAAAATTCAATTCAACTTCAATTACTTTTCTCCCATCATTTTAGGTAGTTCTTATCACTCCTATGTATGTTCAAGTGTTCGTTCGTTCATTATGTGCTTCCGATTGGATCTGCGGGAGTTTGGGCGTGACTTTGATACCGCAGCTCCACCTCACAATCACTACTGTGCAGACTCGTGCTCTAAATGACGTCATTGGCACGGGATGACAGTGGGACATTTTGGCTTCACTTTTCTACAGTGGAAGGAAGCGGAGACGTGTCGTCCATTTTTTTTTACAGTCTGTGGTCCGAATCTGAGGCAAAACTTCTGGACGTCATCCAAACCGTAACGCTTTGATTTGTTCATCGTGAAAGTTTCGGAGTTCGTGCTTGTGTTGAATCAGGCAAAGTTGCTTCTCTGATGGGCCATCAGTGCCGTCTTTCATCTCCTTTCTTTGTTTCTCAATCGCCCTCTGTTGGCTAGCGGCAGTATAGGTCATAAACCCCGCCCCCTCCATGTAAACCAATGGGACGTGAGCTGAACTAAAAAATCAAAGTCAAATAAGTTTTTTCCCAAAGACAGTTTCCATCTTTTTAGGTAGTTCTTATCACTCAGATGTATGTTCAAGTGTTTGTTTTTTTGAAAAAGTTTGCTTTTAGTTAGTTATTTGACGCTATACAAATTGGATGTGGCGTCAATGATGTCATCGGCGCAGGATGACAGCGAGACATTTTGGCTTCACTTTTCTACAGTGGAAGGAAGCAGAGACAAGTCGTCCATCTTTTTTACAGTCTATGGTCCGACCTGAGGCAAAACATCTGGACGTTGCATTGACTCGTTCATTGTCAAGGTTTTAGAGTTTGTGCTTGTGTCGAATCAGGCGAAGATGCTCCTCTGATGAGCCATCAGTGCCGTCTGACTCTCTCGTCTCCTCTCTTTCTTTCTCTCCATCCGCACCTTCCAGCAAACAGCGCTCAGGGCGAGCAGCACCAGGCCGGCCGAGAGCAGCACCAGTCCGAAGTACGATATGGTGGAGCCGTGAGAGTTGAAGCTGTACGCGACGGCTGTCACCACGATCCCCGCGATCAGGACCACCACGCCAAAGGGCACAGTGCAGCGGTAGCAGGACAGCTCGGCTCCACCGGTGGCCGCCGTCAGCTGCCCCTCGTTGACCAGGGGGATGATGATGGCCAGCGGCTGCGGTTGAGGAGGCTCGTTGTTGTTGGTTTTCTCTTGCAGGATTCGCTCAGGAGCTCCAGGGATCGTCATGGTGTCTTTCAGCAGCTCGGTGGGCATCGCAGGGTCGAGGGTCAGCGTGTTTCTGGGCATCGGCTGCAGTCTGAGCCGTCACTATGCTCTTACTGTGCCGGTTTCCACACCTAGAGGAAAAACACGCCAAGTTTTTTAAAATAACAACAATAAAGAGAAAAACAATAATAAAACATTGCTTTTTTGTTTTAACGGTCACTCAGAAATTGTAATTCTGTTATAATTTTCTCACCCTCATTTTTTTCCAAACCTGTATGAGTTTCTTTCTTCTGTTGAACACAAAAGAATATATTTTGAAGAATGTGTTGGCGAACAGTTGATCAATTGAATTTCATAGTATGGAAAAAAAAAATATACTATGAAAGTCAATGGCTACCAACAAGTGTTTGGTTAGGAACATTTTTCAAAATATCTTATCAAAATATAATTTTTGGGTGAATTATTCCTTTAAGAAAAAGCAAGAAAAATAAGAGAAAATAAAAGTATTATTTAAAATGGAATGAAAATGAAAGAAAATGAAATATATATATATATATATATATATATATATATGTTGCTAAGAAGTTGACTAAAACTTTAATGAAAATGTAACATTTATTTTAATAAATAAAAAATATATAAATTAAAATAAAAAAATAATAATAACGAGAAAAAATAAGCTTGATATAAATCTGATTAAAATGAATAAAAAACAAAAGACAAATTCAAAATTTTTTATTTTATTTTATTTAGTTTTATTGAAGAAATGCACTAGAATTTTGTTGCTAGGGAGCTGCTTTATGGTTGCTAGGGTGTTCTGGTGCAGTTTTGTTGTTAACTAAAAAAAGTATATTAAAAAGAAGTAGAAATGAAATAAAATATAAATATTAGATGGAAAAAGTTGAACATAAAAACTTTAAAAATAAGAAACGCTACCTTGGCAAATTACAATTCTACTTGCATTAACTGAATAACTAAAATGACTAAAAATAAAATAGAACTAAACTTTAATTAGAGTTAAAATTAGAAAATAATAAAAAATGACAAAAGCACATATATAAACAAATCAACACTAATTCAAAAAATCAATAAATACTGTAATAACATATGAATAATAATAAAACGACACTGCCTGGGTGGTTGCCAGGGTGCTGCATTCCGGTTGCTAGGGCACTTTATGTAGTTGCTAGGGAGTTGCTAAGGGCTATGGTTGCTAGAGTGTTCTGGGTGCTTTTTGACTGATGTTTTTTGTTGCCAGGCTGGTATCTACCAGGTGTTTGTTTATGGGATTCTTGATGAGCTGCATACTGAAGTTTAAAGTGCTAGCGATCTAAACAAACCTCCAGCTTGAGAAGAACTGTTTGAGAAGAACAGTAACAGCGATGCGTGAGCAAGTATACACTAGCACTTTAGAGTTGTTTTGGTTTTCAGATGGGAAGAGCCCACCGGATCCACTTTTGGAGCACAGACGCAGGCTGAGCGCCGTCTGAATGACGCAGAGAGAGCTGCCACATTCCCTGGAGAGCTCGCCATATGACATTACAGACCGGCCCGTGAAACACGAGCGCCATATAAATTAACAGCCATTTCTCAAGGGGCTTTTTCTTAAGAGGGTCAGCAGATCTGCCAAACATCCGCGACTCTCTTCGCTCTGACCGATACACATTACAGCTGCAACGTTTGGCCTGGATTTCAACCCTCATGCGTTGTTTAGATTCACTTCAAAACTTTTCCATTTAGATCTTCTTCAGTGACCCAAATACACTGTAAAAATGATATGATAAATAAGTTGTGTTTTTGCATTACTTTAACTCGTTAAATCAATTTAACCAAGGTTTACAAGATTCAACTCAATTTTTAAGTCAGTTTAAAACAATTTAAGTTGAAATTACTTGTACAGCCAATTTAATTATACTTAAAAAATTAAGGCAGCAATTGAACTTTTACAGTGTAGAAACTGACAGGTATTATTGTGCATTTAGTTTATATATATACAACTTACTTTAAACTTTATGTTAATAGAAGTGACTTTATATGTCAAAACTTATAAAAACGTTTTAATTATTATGTTGTTATTGCATTTAAACCGTTTTTGTTGTCATTTTGAACCAGTTCACTCTTGTTTGCCAATTGTACACTGAAAAACAATTGCTAGTAGATTTCACAAATAATTACAAAGAAACATAACTAACACTGAATTAAACATGCAATTTTGAACTAGAAAGACTGAAATAGTATTTTATGGTAAAAAAAAAAAAATACAATAATCTTTGTTTTATTTACAGCTTTTTTACAGTATATGTCAAAAAATGCATGCATGAAGGCTGCAGAAATGTGCAATGCCTCTACGGATATAATAATTCACTTTTACTCCTTTAAATCATAAATGTGAATGTGAAATAATGATGGATGGTGAGTTTGCTGCATGCATAAAGGTAATCTGAGAGCAGGGTCAAGTCACTCACCTCACACGTGTTTTCCATCCTGACCTCCAAAGATCCTGTTCAGCAAACTGAAGACGTGAAAGTCCCGTTATACTCCAAACACAGTCCGTTGGTGAGGATCTCCTGTGAGAGACTGACTGTACAGTATGTGTGTGTGTGGCTCTCATTCACTAGATGAGCGTCTGTGTTTCTCCTCCTCCATGTGAACTAACACTGCTTCAGTCTGAACTCAGGGGGAGGAGCATAAACAGCAAGTTTGACCATTTCATGAAGTCTTTTGTAAGCTAACATGCTTTTATTATATATGCTGACGGTTGGTCACAAAGTTTATTGAGAGTAACTGTAAGTATATCACTCTGGTGGTGTGTATGGGTAAAATTCATTTTAGTTAAAGGAATAATTGACCCAAACATGAAAATATGCTGACAATTTACTTCTCCTTATATGAGTTTGTTTCTTCATCAGATTTGGAGAAATATAGCATTACATCACTTGCTCAGCAATGATCCTCTGCAGTGAATGGGTGCCATCAGAATGAGAGTCCAAACAACTGATAAAAACATCTCGTGAAACAAAAAGCTGCATTTATAAGAAACAAATCCATCATTAAGATGGTGTTAACTTCGAACTGTTGCTTCCATCTAAAATATGAGTATAATCCATAATGTTGCTTTCTTCAGTGAAGAAGTCATCTTCCTCTGAATCAGGAGAGAAATCTGCACAGAACAAGCACCACTTATGAGCAAAAACAGGCAAAAAAAAAAAAAAAAGAGTTATAATATGTTGGTGGATTTTGATGTGAGAGGACAGCAGAGGATGGAATTTTTCAATGGAAGAAGCATTATTAAGGATTATGCACTCTTATTTTAGCTGAAAGCAACAGTTTGAAATTAAAAACGCTTTAATGATGGATGCAACCTTTCACTTCACAAGACATTAACTGATGGACTGGAGTGGTGTGGATTACCTGTGGATTATTGTGATGTTTTTATCAGCTGTTTGGACTCTCATTCTGACGGCACCCATTCACTGCAGATGATTCATTGCTGAGCAAGTGATGTAATGTTACATTTCTCCAAATCTGATGAAGAAACAAACTCATCTACATCTTGGATAGCCTGAGAGTGAGTACATTTTCAGTAAATTTTCATTTTTAGGTGAATTATCCCTTTAAAGTTTGTGTTTTAAATATAAATATCATGCTCTTGATATTGCACAAATAAGTATACTTTTAGTTTATTTTTCTCATTAATTATATTTCTGACCTAAAAACCTTTTGATCTAAACAATTAAATGCTTACATGCTTAGTTTTAAAACAGTAAATTGTAAATTGAGTCGCTCTGTGATTGTATGTTTGTGGACGTATATTTGAATATATTTGAATGTGTTTGTGTTTTGCCTTCAGCTTAAACACATGCATCCAACTCATTTTTCTTCTTCTTTTTTTTGCTTGTAATGTGATACAGGGTGTTGTCTGCAGTCTTCCTTCCTAGAGGAAATCTTTCCTCAAATGCACCACGCGGTGACGGACATCGCTCTGATCTGTGTGACTGACAGCAGAGACCGCTGGGAGTTTCGTCATTTGGCTACAAGTTTGCAAGATTGAAGGAAATGCTTGAGTTCATGCGATGCAGTTCTCGCCAAACTGTTCTTTGATAATCTTAGACATAAGATTTAAACAGCATTTTTGGCTGTATAGTGTACTTGAGTTGATATATGGTTCAGCTTTAGAGATTATAGCAACAATATAGCAATATATTGTCACACACCGTCCATTTCTGATTAATTGATAGGCCTGTTATGAATCTGGTGGAGTATAAATATTTGAGCTGGTCTGTAGGTATTGAGTATCATCTGACAAAGGTTACAGTATTGGGTTACTAACAGAGGCTCATACACTAATGCCTCCTTTCCTCGTGTCGGTGTCCTGATCACTCGATTGGGGTTTATTTTGAGATAATGACTGCCTGACTGTACATTATCTCTTACAACATAAAAATATAATTAATATAATATAAAGATGTTCATAAAAAGAAGTGGAAAAAAGCAACATAACCACATGCAAAGTAAATTAAATCCTAAATAATATTAAAAAAAAATCTAAAATAAAATGTAAAAAAAAAATAAAATAAATGAATTGTCCCTTTCATTAATTGTGCATATGTAATTTATATATCTGTTTATTTTGAGATTATGACTGGTTAACTGTACATTATGCATGACATGGTACAACAAAAAATATAATTAATTTATTAATATATTATAAATTAAATATAAATATTTTAAGTAGTAGGTTCACAAAATTAAATCCAAAAAATAAAAATAAAAATTGATGGTTGGTTGATCATATATAACCAAATACATATTTGATGACCCTGTAAGTGTTTATTTTGTCTGACTGCACATTATCTCAACATACAACATAAATAATATATTAATAAATTATATTTAGTATTATTAAATAATAAAATATATAAATAATGTAATAATAAATTATAATAAATATAATTCAAAGTAAAATAAAAACATAAATGTAAAAAGTTGTTATATAATCATATAGAAAGTCAACTAATAAATAAACGAAACAAAAATAAGTGAAAAATTATATATAGGCCTGTACACACACACACACACTATATGTATATATATATATATATATATATATATATATGTTAGAAGCAGGAAAATGGGCAAGCGTAAGGATTTGAGCGAGTTTGACAAGGGCCAAATTGTGATGGCTAGACCACTGGGTCAGAGCATCTCTAAAACTGCAGTTCTTGTGGGGTGTTCCCAGTCTGCAGTGGTCGGTATCTATCAAAAGTGGTCCAAGGAAGGGACAGTGGTGAACAGGAGACAGGGTCATGGGTGGCCAAGGCTCAGTGATGCATGTGGGAAGCAAAGGCAACAGATGAGCTACTGTAGCTCAAATTGCTCAAGAAGTTAATTCTGGTTCTGACGGAAAGGTGTCAGAGTAAACAGTGCATCACGATTTGTTGCGTATGGGGCTGCATAGCCGCAGATCAGTCAGGGTGCCCATGCTGACCCCTGTCCACTGCCGAAAGTGCCAACAGTGGGCACGTGAGCATCAGAACTGGATCATGGAGCAATGGAAGAAGGTGGTTTGATGAATCACATTTTCTTTTACATCACGTGGATGCGTCGATTACCTGGGGAACACATGGCACTTGGATGCACTATGGGAAGAAGGCCAGTGGAGGCAGTGTAATGCTTTGGGCAATGTTCTGCTGGGAAACCTTGGGTCCTGCCATCCATGTGGATGTTACTTTGACACGGACCACCTACCTAAGCATTGTTGCAGACAAAAACTGTATTATTCCCTAGTGGCTTTCAGCATGATAACGCCACAAAGCAAAAATGGTTCAGGAACATATGTGACACTGGACCACAAAACCAGCCATAAGGGTCAATTTGAGATTTATACATTATCTGAAAGCTGAATAAATAGGCTTGTATGATTTGTTATGATAGGTCAATATTTGGCTGAGATACAACTATTTGAATATCTGGAATCTGAGGGTGCAAAAAAAATCTAAATATTGAGAAAATCGCCTTTGAAGATGTCCAAAAGAAGTTCTTAGCAATGCATATTACTAATAAAAAATTAAAGTTTTGATTTATTTACGGTAGGAAATTTACAAAATATTTTCATGGAACATGATCTTTACTTAAAATCCTAATGATTTTTGGCATAAAAGAAAAACCGATCATTTTGACCAATGCAATGTATTTTTGGCTATTGCTACAAATACACCCGTGCTACTTTTTTATATATTTATTTTATATAGAAGAAAAACATGCATAAGCGTGAGCACGTGGCGCTCGATCAGCTGCGCTCTGACGTCAGCGTCTGCGTTCACATGACTTTGGTGGAAGCAGCAACATGGCTCTGCTCTTCAGCGATGAGGAGTTCCAGCAGGCCTGGACCGAGCTGGACGAGCCGCAGCTCGACGGCGGCTGGGAGTTCTTCACCGAGACCATGAACGTCAAAATATACAGGCTTTACAACAAGGTGAATATAGGATGAATGGCATGACGCGCTCGCGTTCTGTGCGCTATCAAAACAGTGCCGCAAAGCTAACTATCTTCTGCTTTACAATATATTATAACCTTAAACACAACATAAACTAAGTATATACGCGGTCTAACATACTGCAATGCTTGTTTTTGATTAATACTGTAAGAGAAACTGCAGCACAAAATGTCCAAAGGACATACATTCTTCTATATATTATTGACAATACTGTACGTAATATAATGATAATATAATGATATAATTGATAAGCTTCAAACTCACTTTAAAAGCACCAGACCTGTCGTGTTGTGTTGCAGGATTATTGTACAACTAAATCTAAAAACATAATAGTAAACGTTAAGTGAATGAATGAATGAATGAATTAATTAATAAATCCCAGTTTTTAACTTTATGTACTAAAATAATTAAAACTGAAATAAAAATGAGTAAAAACGATATAAACATTAAAAAACTAACTACAATAAGTGGTAAATATAAAAATAAAAAACTAATTTAAAATATTAATAAAACTATTATCTCAATGATACTAAACATGGTCTAGTAGACCAGGGCTAGTTGACACATAGACCCTGGACCACAAAACCAGTCATAAGGCTCAATTTTTTTTAAACTGAGATTTATGCATCATCTGAAAGCTGAATAAATAGGCCTTAATGGTTTGTAAGGATAGGAGGACAATATTTGGCCGAGATATTTGAAAATCTGGAATCTGAAGGTGCTAAAAAAATCAAAATATTGAGAAAATCGCTTTTAAAGATGCCCAAATGAAGTTCTTAGCAATGCATATTACTAATAAAATAAAAAAAAACCTTACCCCCATATAAGAAATTGGCTTTTAAAAATAAATTAGCCCTGACAGATATTCACTGGAGTTGCAAATGTGTATGTAAATATATGTATATATATATGTATGTATGTATGTGTGTGTGCGTGTGTGTGAAGACACAATATGTGTATAAATTGACTGAGTTCATTGTGTTTTGTAAAATACATACATAGTATTTCAAAGTTCTGTAAGGTAATTTGCCTCACTGTGGTTGAAATGACTTCACATCTAGATATTTTAGTGATTTCTAAGCAAAAGCAAGCATGACTGATGCTGTCCACATGCATCGGGATCTGTTTCCCCTCACTTGCATCCATAACGGCACACATATGAGTCATATATCATGATGCTTGTTCGGTGTTACAGGCTCTGGCTGTGATCTGGGTCGTTTTTGTGATGCATTTGTCTTCAATGTCATGTTTGACAGGAAACGGGTCTGTACGAGTACAAAGTGTTCGGTTCTCTGGCCAGCTGCTCTCCAGATCTCTGCGCAGATGTTTACATGGATCTGAACTACAGGAGACAATGGGACTCGTATGTCAAAGGTAATTAAGACTGGGACTTGTTGATCTTTCACAGCCAAACATCTTCATGAAGCCACCATTCAGAACTGGGTAGATTACTTCAAAATTGTAGTCCGTTACTGTTTCCAAATTACATGACAAAAACTGTAGTCAGTAACGTAATCCACTACATTACACATTTTAGGTAATATAATCAGACTACTTTTTGACTACTTTTAGATTACTTTTGACCTAACCTGGTCATGACATCGATTTAAATAGGATGATATTGTTCCATATTGATATAAAAATATTAGTGCTGGGCAATGATTAATTGCATCCAAAATAAAAGTTTTTGTGTACATAATATATGTGTATGTACTGTGTATATTTATTATGTATATATAAATACAAACACATGCATGGATATATTTAAGAAAAATGTTATCTTATTAAATAAACATATATAAATATATACATGTAAATTAGTGCTGTCAAACGATTAATCGCGATTAATCGCATCCCAAATAAAAGTTTTTGTTTACATAATATATGTGTGTATACTGTGTATATTTATTATGTATATATAAATACAAACACATGCATGTATATATTTAAGAAAAACATGTTATATTTATATATTAAATATATTTTTATATAATATAAATTATATGAATATAAATATAAACTTTTAAATACATGTAAATATTTTCAAAATATATACTGTATGCGTGTGTCTTTATATATACAAAATAAATATATACAGAAGACACACATATATTGTGTAAACAAAAACTTTTATTTTGGATGCGATTAATCGCGATTAATCGTTTGACAGCCCTAATGTAAATACATTTTCAAAATATATACTGTATGTGTGTGTCTTTATATATACACAATAAATATACACAGGACACACACATATATTATATAAACAAAAACTTTTATTTTGGATGAGATTAATCGCGATTAATCATTTCCCAGCACTAAAAAAATATAAAGAAAATATATTTTATTTATTGTTATTAACAACACAAAGTGCATTAAACATAGCATTACATCAGTGTTTCCCATACTGGGGTTCATAAAGGTTTTTTTTTTTTTAATGACATTAAATAATAAATGAAATCATAAACATGTACAATTAAAATAAATCATTTTATAATTAAAATAAACAATTTTATTTGTTTACCTGAATGTCATGTGACCATTAACTAACGTCAGAGAACCATGAACATGCAAATGTGTTAAGTGTTAATGCGATACCTTAAAATCTCAGAAGGTAATTGAATTATATTAGGTAAAAGAGGTTCAGCTGACAAAAAAAGGACATGCATTACATTACACGTAAATAAGAAATAACGTGAATTTGTGCATTTTAATGTAACTGTAATCTGTAATCAAAAAGTAACTGTAGTCTGATTATGAGTATTTTACAGTGCAATATAATTGGATTACAAGTACTTGTAGTTAGATTACATGTAATCAGTTACTACCCAGCACTGCCATCATTACATCAAAATCCACCCTTCAGCCTCAGAGTTAAGTTAGTTTGAATTGTACTTGTAAAGCAGGTTTAGACTGATTCCACAAGTTGTGAATCATCATTGAAGAGTTTACAGTTGCTGCACCCATTTTCTATAGCTGAACAGCTCAACTTGCTTTTGTTTTGGTTTAAAAACAACAGTGTTAACTTACACTTGCACTGGTGTTCATAATTTCCACATTTGGCTTCATGGAGCTCAAACAAACTGTGGCTTGCTTAAAATGCGTCATAGGGCTTGTTTCTAATGTTTTGTTCCATATTTTAAAGTTCCCTCTGTTGCTGGTGGTCAAATGCTTTCAGATATGCAGGTAAATGCACTTCTATGTGTCATAGTTTAGTGTTTAGACTGATCCAGTGCTGTGTTTAGTTTGTATATGTGTAGAACATGCTGTTATTTGGTAGTGATGTAGTTTATACAGTATAGCCACACAGGCCTTTATATATGGAGTTTTTGTGGACTGATCCAGAATCAGATCCTTTATAAGGTCACCTTGGGTCAGATTTTTGTACTTTGAAGCTCCTTTTTTGACATCATAAAGCTCAGTAGCTGTTTACTGTTTAATCAAAAGTGTTAATAATTAACAGTTGAATTGGTAGAGCACCAACTTCATGTTTAAAGTGGCCTACATTCCATTTGTAGCATTTTAGAATGTGGCTTTCTCCTGAAGTTCATGCATACTGTTGATAAACAGGCATAACTGATTTATTTATGAACATCTCTGACCCTTGACACTTGCAAGCTATGCAGATTTTGTTTTCTAACAAAACTACACCAAAACAACATAAATACTACTTGAATTTTTTTAAAACGTTCATTTTCATTTCACTTTTATGGAGAAAAATATGATCAATTTTTCATGCTGCATCAGTAGGCATGAAATGTGTGAAATGTGGACTTTTTAAAAAAAAAAAAAAAAAAAAAAAGTTCTTACCTTTTTAGTAGGGCTGCAACAACTAATTGATAAAATCGATTATTATTGTATTAGCGTAATGGCTTGCCTTGTCAGGCGCTTTGACAGATGAGTGTGCATCCTCAGTGCAAAAACTTTCAGTTTACGGTCATATCCTTATCTGTAAGTGTCACAAATTCACACGAGCATTTCCATTTTTGCATAAAGTTCCATCCTGACAGTCTGTGTTAAGTTTAAATCTTTACTGAATGAGCGCCGGCGCGGATATATATATATATATATATATATATATATATATATATATATATATCTGGTCTCTGAATTTTGGTTTGACTGTACAGTTTTTGCTATTTGAAATAGTGAAATAAAAATGTTCATATAAAACGTGAGCAATGTGTTTTTTTAAAATGGTTATATGTCTTATAAAAATGTAAAAATAAATAAATACATTAGTAATAAATAAGTGTATTTTGAAATGGGTCTTGACCATTTTTTTAAATAGTTGTTAATATGTAAATGTAGGTGGTTGTATGTTAATGAGATTGTGGTTGTGATAGCATAACCTTGCTACTTTCGGAACAAGTTGTTTTTGCAGTTTATTGTTAACAAATGGTCTAAATTTGTTAAAGCAGTTTTGCTCTGAAGTATTTTGTGAGTATTTTATTTCCAAACAGTTCCATGAAATGAATATTTAAACTAAGTTAATGTTTGAACTCATCAATACGGAGCTCGTTCTGTTCTCTCTGGATCTGGGAACTATTAAACCATCTTTAACAATTACTTTAACAATAACTACGGTTCATGTATGTGCTCTGGATGGAGACATGAAATCTGTTTTTGCTGTCCAGAAGATCTGCTTTGCATGACTGGCCATCTCCATCTGCTTCATATTGCATTGTGTATTTCAACATGCTTTTTTTTTTTTCTCAACCTGGACTGATTTTGTAGTTGCATGAGAATGCATTTGTTGTGAGACTGTATGTTTAATGAAATCAGCTCTTTAGTTTTTCCTCGGTTTTTAAGATGTGACGCTGATGTAGGGTGGTGTATTTCCCGCAAACACAAACGGAGCGTGAATGTGTGCTTGTGGGTGGAGTGGCGTTTTATTAGAAACACATCTCTGGCTCCAGACGTGCATGTGTTTGAGCTGATCTTTCATGAAGAGCCTCATGCGTCTGTGCTGCAGTCCTGATGGATGTGCTCTTTTCCTGTGGGTGTTTGTTTGTGGCATAACTCTCCAGAAATCCCACCCAAACCCTGCTTTATACACAAACTGACCTCCAGCTCTCCGTTGCATAACAGCCGTTTACAGTTTAGATGGTTTTCTTCAAATAAACGCTTCAGTCAGACTGCAGGAGTTGTTTTGTTCTTTCTTCTGAACATCATGTCATGTTCAGTCTCTTTTCTCTGTAGCTTTGGCTGGCTCCTCACGTGTGATTTTGCTGAATGCACATCTCTCTGTTGTGTGCTTTTACTCATGCCTTTTCTCGTAATTGCTGGTATGAATATTGTGTCGGACCACCAGAGCGGTGAAATGTGGTTTGTGTTAAATGAGTCAAGAATCGCTTGTGATTACAATCACACGTAAACGCCTTCGCCTCCACCCTTGTTTGTTGAATACATCATCGTTTTCACATTAGATACGCCCATGAAACCGTTCAGACCTGGAACAAACCCGCCTGCGAGCCTATTGAGAAACTGTTATAGTTTTATTATTTTCAATCCATTTTTATTTTATATTATTTCTGTTAAAGTTTTTGTAATTATTTTTGTATGTTTTTGGCAACTAGCCAAAATAAAATATTATGCTTTTTTTAAATTTATATTTATTTAAGTTTATTATCAGTTTTTATTTTAAGTGTATTTCGTTTTAGTAATGTTGTTGTGTTTTTGTCATTTCTATTAGTTTTTTTAGCCACTAGATAAAATACATTTTTTATTTATTAATATTATTAATAACTTTATTTAGATTTAAGTTTGTTCTGTTATTATTTTAAATTTAGTTAGTTTTAATAATTTTTTTGTTGTGTTTTTGTTGTTTTATTAAAAATATATCCATTTTATATATATATATATATATATATATATATATATATAACTAAAGTTAAACTAAATGAGAAATGTTTCCTTGGCAATTAGCAGAAATAAGTATGTATGTGTGTGTGTGTGTGTATGTAGATATATGTATATGTGTATATATATGTAGATATATGTATGTATAATTTCTGCTAAATTTAATTTTATTTTCTGTGTTCATTTTAATTTGAACGTTTTAGTCATTTTCTTCTGTTTTTATTTTATTAGTTTTGTTTTTATATGTATTGTTTTTATTCATTTTAAATTTTTTTGAGTTAGTTGTTTTAGTACATTAAGTTGGGAAATGAGAAATGTTGCCCTGGCAATTAGTTGAAATAATATATATATATATTCCCTCAGTTAAAGCTTATTGTATTTTTTCCTTGTAATTTTATTTTTAATTTTTTTGTTAAAATATTAACTGAAATATATTAAATATTAATTTGTTTTGAACTGAAGTGTTTCATAATATACACTTCACAAAAATACTGCTGTGATGTTTGTGACGCCCAGCCTTTAGATTCAAAAGCGCTTGTCCTCCCTGATGATAGCCTCCCCTCTTCTGGGAAGATGATTTGATGTTGGGTGTTGGACCTGGACTGAGGAAATTGCACCCAGAAGAGTAAGAGTTCAGTAGAGGTTCAGGTCTGGGTTTAATGCAGGTCAGCCAAGATCTTCCACAGCAGACTACATGGACGTCTCTCTGTGTCATGCTGGAACAGAAAAGGATCCTCCCTGAACTCTTGCCACAAAACTGGAAGCACACAGGGTCTCTAAAATGACATTTAAAAGGCTTGCATTACAATTCATCTACACAGGAAATTAGATGGATTGTTAAACCTGGTAGACATGCATATTTTCCCCTTGTAGTGTAGATTTAATTTAACCAGATTAGGCTGTTTTATGTTATATAGGTTATTTAATTAATATGTAAAGCATTTTATATATTTAGTTTCTAGAAAATGTAACTATATCGTGATGTATACAATTACACATACAGTGATCGATTGTGGTCATATCACCCATCACTGTCTAATCTTTCACTCTTGTGTGTGTGTGTGTGTGTGTGTGTGTGTGTGTGTCTTGTCCTCAGAACTGTATGAGAAAAACTACGGCGGACAGAAAGCCATTTACTGGGAGGTGAAATATCCATTACCTCTGTCCAACAGGGATGTATCCTACAAACACACTTCATTTGTATAAAAATACAGTCTGTGTGCGGGAATAGACAGATTCATGTAAACTCTGACCAGTGTCTGAAAATAACATTTCTCCATTTAGAATAATATTTCATTCAAATAAGTGTAATAAATAAATGTATACAAAAATATATTTATTGGAAATAAATATTATAAATGTATTATTATATTATATATGCAATTTATAAAAGCAATATGCAACATTTTAACAATATAAAAACATGAAATTTAAAATGTCCGATGTAATTGCATTTTAGTTAATTGAAGGATATTTTTTAATTTGAGAAATTACAACAGACTTAAAGTAACCTCAAATACAAAAATAATAAATATATAAATCTATTTGAAATAATTAAATTATTATAAAATTATAAAATGATATTATAAATGATTATATAAATATGTTTATATATTATATGTTATTATCTTATCTTATATATTTGTTTCCATTTTTGAGGGAAAACAATATATAGCTACAATATATAAAAATAATTGACTGATAAATAATTGTGATTAATAACACATGTGATTTCCATTTACACTTGAATAGAATTATGACGTACAAGCTCAGATCAACCTCAAATATAAATATACATATATGTATATAAATATATAAACAGAAAAAAAAAAATATATATATATATATATATATATATTTATGAGATATTCATACACATACATATACATACAATTATTATTATAAATTATATTCTAAATGATTATAGAAATAAATAAATATATATATATATATATATATATAACAAATTATTCAGATTAATCAACCTAAAATACAAAAGTAGAATCATAACAGCTTGCTTTCTCTTTTTTTCTCAGGTTCTCCTTCATCAGAAACACAGATGTGTTTCTTGTAGTATTTGTTTTAAGTATATCAATAGTTGATAAAGCAAAATTGAAAGTAATCTCTTCTAGACTCTAGACCATTGGTCTCAAACTCAATTCCTGGAGGGCCGCAGCTCTGCACAGTTTAGCTCCAACCAGCTCCAAATCACACCTGCTTGGAAGTTTCTAGTAATCTTGAAGAGCTTGATTAGCTGGATCAGGTGTGTTTGATTAGGGTTGGAGCTAAACTGTGCAGAGCTGTGGCCCTCCAGGAATTGAGTTTGAGACCAATGCTCTAGACTGTTGTGCTGTATTTGTCTGTTGGTGAGGCCTTAACTCTCTTCAGTATGTGTATGTGCGGGATCGCCGGGATCTGGACGCGGGAGGACGTAAGATCTGTGTGGTTTTAGCCAAGAGCTCGTCCGTGTCTCAGTGTCCAGAGAAGAAGGGCGTGATCCGGGTCAAAGACTACAAACAGAGTCTGGCCATGGAGAGCGACGGCTCCGGCGGCACCAAAGGTACAAACACACGTCTGACACACTCGACCAGAGCTCATGAACTTCACTGGATCTCAGGAGGACGACTGACTGTAGTAACCAGACATAACGCATTATTATATTATTACGCTCACCATTAAATCTCATTGGTCCAAAAATGCTGCTCCATCTGATTCTTATGTACAAAACAGGTGAAAGAACTGAATAAAAATATAAGTTTATTGATCAAGGCATTATTTGGCATTGATTTTCTAAACTTGTTCAGAGGTTTTCGCTGACATTTTTTTATTTTTTTTTTTTCCTCACACTAGTGTGTGCAGGACACTATAGTTCATTTATGTAAGTGAGGATAGCAAAATAACATAAACTGTGACATACCTTTCTATCAAAGTTATCTGACATTATCAAGATGAATTTGTCCTGACACAGTTTAACTCTGAGTTCTTGTCATATTTTATTACCATTTTCTAAACTGTAGCGAACAAACTGTGATAATGTGAGAAATGTTGAAGGTGTCTGAATAAATTTTGGTTTGACTGTATATATGGCTTTAGAGATGTTAAAGCATGCAAAAATCTGTTTTCCCATGATCCTTTAGACTGACCTGAAATAAGTTGTGAATGCAAGTCAAGGTGTTTTTCTGAGAGACTCATCTGTGTTTGTAAATCTGTAATGACAGTAACTTCTCATGGTGTCCTGAAGCTGAATGAATAATAACAGCATTTGTTTTGAATCATATTGCAGTGTTTATGAACTACTTTGATAATCCTGGAGGAATGATCCCGACGTGGCTAGTGAACTGGGCAGCGAAGGTGAGCTGGCTGTTAGATTTCCTGGTGTAATCAGTGATGAGTTGAGTGTGTTGATGGATGTGTTTTGCTCTCAGACGGGCGTCCCTGCCTTTCTGACCGACATGAAGAAGGCCTGCAGTAACTACAGCAGCTACTGCAACAACAGCAAGTGATGCACGTCTGAGCATCCTCTCCTTCTCTGCTTCTGTTTGCTGTCAGGAGGGCATTCTGGGTAGAGTTACTGCTGTTTCTGTGGGGGTCGGAGAAAACGTGTCTAGAGTCCTTCATTATTGGGTTTTTTTATTGCCTTAACTATACAAACATCTGTTAGAGAATCAAATGAATCCTGCTTCCTGTTGAACTTTATCAGGAAACGAGAGCTAATTTGAGTTTAGAAAATCTGTTTTAATGTAATACAGATTCATCACAGCACTTTAATTGATTGCTATTTGCAAATGTATGAAAAAATTAATTGTATATCAAGTGCACAAAATCAATCAGCGAGCCTTCCTGAAGTCTCTTCTGCTCACCAAGGCTGCATTTATTTGATCTAAAATACAGTAAAACAGTAATATTGAGAAACATTACAATTTAAAATAATTGTTTATTATGTGACTATATTTATTCTTGTGATCAAAGCTAGATTTTCATCATCATTACTCCAGTTTTCAGTGTCACATGATCCTTCTGAAATCACTCTTAATATGCTGATTTGATGCTCAGTTATTATTGGTATTCAGTTATTAATAATGGTTCTTGTTCTTACCAATGTTGCAAACGGTTTTTATTGTCAAATATTTTTGTCGATACACTTTTTCAGGCTTTTTTGATGAATTGGAAGTTCAAAGAACAGCGTTTATTGGAAATTTATAATTTTTGTAACATTATAAATGTCTTTACTGTCATTTTTAATGGTTTTCACAAAAATATGAAAATATTTTCAACACTGATAATAATCAGAAATGTTTCTTGAGCAGCAAATCACATATTGAATGATTTCTGAAGGATCATGTGACACTGAAGACTGGAGTAATGATGCTGAAAATTCAACTGTGCATCCCAGGAATAAATTGCATTTTAAAATATATTCAAATGGAAAAGAGTTTTTTTTTAATTGTAATAATATTTCACAATTTTTACAGGTTTTTTTAGATCAAATAAATGCAGCCTTGGTGAGCCGAAGAGACTTCTTTCAAAAATATATTTAGGTTCAAGTGTCCAAATAAGCATGATGGTCACAGTATGTGATCTGTTCCTCATACCCAACGACTGAGCACAATCATGCACTTATTGTATATATTACATACATTTTAGCATGTACTGGTGCTGAAAGAGTCTCTGCTCCTTCCCGTGAGCCTCTGCAGATTGGGCGTGATGGATTATAGTGATCCAGCGCCCTCTGAGTCTAGTGCTGTTTGACGGACTGGGACTAAGACTTTACAAAGACACTGAAGTTCACACTGATTTTATTTTAATATATGATGCCATTTTTAACAGTTAATGTAACCTGCTGTATATTGGGAAAAGTAATTATATTTCTGATACATTGCAGAGACTTTTAAACAGAAATGGCTGTCAGGAACTTGCATGAATCACATTTATGACAATTACTACAAAACCAGAAAACAGAGCTGGATATGCATTGATGAGCATCTGCAAGGAAAATATTATGCCTATATTCACATCTAATATCAAAATTGTGTACTGTTTACATGAAAATGCTGAGCACTGAAAAATTGGCTGTTAAAATATAATTTTGATATGCAAAATCTTATAATCAAGACTATGAAATCTTAGATTTGTGCAGTTCAGATATGCAAAATGAAACACTAAATGACATTGCATGAATGTTATGGTGGATAAATGATGTGTTTGATACTGTAACAGGAGTTTAAAAAGCACTTTGATGCAATACAACCCACTGGTGTTTATTGACATGGTTTTGTTAGTAGGAAATAGAGATTATTTTGATAGGAAATTAAGAGACATTGCCTTTTACTCTGTTTTGACACTTCATAGTTTCATTGTGTCTTTTGGTGTGTGGTTTTCCTCTGTTTCTGTTGTTTTTGACATCTCTACCTCTTAAACTCACAGTGCTGAAAATGGAAAAAAATGTCTTCTATACGTTCTTCCTCAGCCTTTTCATTATTGCAAATGTTTTATTACAATAAACCGGTGTTTTGCCTTTGCAGTTGAAGAATGAAGTTTTGTTTTGTGTTTCACACAGATTGTGTTAAAAGCTGCACTTAAAATGCCTATATAACATGATCATGGATTTGAGTCCAAAAGGTGAAATATTATACTGTACAGTATTTTATTGCCTAAACTGAATGTAGTAGTTGTGGCTCTACCTGCTGGTCAATAGTATTATTACAGCCTGCGATGTCAGTAGCTGCATTTCTCTGTTTTGTCATATAAGACAGTCACTGAAGTCAACTTTAAACCACTGTTATTTTAGGATAATTTGAGATACTGTTATAGTTTTTTAATGTAGTTTTTAGCAGTTTATATTTGTATATTTTCAGTTTTTATTTTCATTTTATTTTTAGCAGTTTCAGTATTTTGTGGTTTTGTCATTTTTATTTGTTTTTTTTGTTTATTTTATATATTTATTTAATGAGGTGTCACTGGGTTTTAAAAATTATATTTAATTTCAGTTAATGTTTTTGCAGTATCTTTTTTTTTTAATGATTTAGTTGACGACAATAAGTATTTAAACACACAAACACACACGTATTATTGGTGTATTGTAAATGCCCTGCTGTACATTATCAGGGTTTGTTGGATGCATTTATATGGCAAATCAGTTTCATCGTTGCAGGTTGAAGCTTATTATGACAGTGTAATTATATTTAGAGTAATTGTGATCCTGGTTCTGTACAGACCAAATATACTACCAACCTAAAGAGTGACTCTCACTGTAAATGTAAAATAAATCATATTTTGTGTGAAACATTGTCCATTTAGGACTACAGTTTCACACGTCATGACAATATTTTCATGAATATGTTCATTAAGCACATTCCAAATTTTTATTACTGTACGTTTTTCCGGATATTTTGTTTTTTAGTTTGTTTATAATGCTTACTTTCAAAGATGAATCTCATTAGATTCTCATTAATATTATTATTTCTTAATCATCTGAATTTAAAGGCAGAAGAGCCAATAATGCACGTTGCGTAAATACTGTACTATTTATGGTACATATGAAATATGTACATCTCCAAAACGCCTTAACAACCACCCACAATACCTTAGCAACGCCCAGCAACTAGCCAAAACACCTTAGTAACTGCCTATCAACCACCTAGAAGACCTTAGCAACTGCACAGCAATGCCTTAGCAACCACTCAAACACCTTAGTAACTGCCTATCAACCACCTAGAAGACCTTAGCAACCACTCAAACACCTCAGCAAACAGCCGGAATACCTTAGCAACTGCACAGCAATGCCTAGCAACCAAGCAAAACACCTTAGTAACTGCCTATCAACTACCTAGAAGACCTTAGCAACCACTCAAACACCTCAGCAAACACCCGGAATACGTTAGCACCTGCACAGCAATGCCTAGCAACCAGTCAAAATTCTTTAGCAACAGCCCATTATACACTGAACAAAATTATAAACGCAACCATTTTATTTTTGCCCCCATTTTTCATGAGCTGAACTCAAAGATCTAAGACTTTTTCTATGTAAACAAAAGGCCTATTTCTCTCAAATATTGTTCACAAATCTGTCTAAATCTGTGTTAGTGAGCACTTCTCTTTTGCCGAGATAATCCATCCACCTCACAAGTGTGGCATATCAAGATGCTGATTAGACAGCATGATTATTGCACAGGTGTGCCTTAGGCTGGCCACAATAAAAGGCCACTCTAAAATGTGCAGTTTTATCACACAGCACAATGCCACAGATGTCACAAGTTTTGAGGGAGCGTGCAATTGGCATGCTGACTGCAGGAATGTCCACCAGAGCTGTTGCCCGTGAATTGAATGTTCATTTCTCTACCATAAGCCGTCTCCAAAGGCATTTCAGAGAATTTGGCAGTACATCCAACCGGCCTCACAACCGCAGACCATGTGTAACCACACCAGCCCAGGACCTCCACATCCACCATCTTCACCTCCAAGACCGTCTGAGACAGCCACCCGGACAGCTGCTGCAACAATCGGTTTGCATAACCAAAGAATTTCTGCACAAACTGTCAGAAACCGTCTCAGGGAAGCTCATCTGCATGCTCGTCGTCCTCATCGGGGTCTCGACCTGACTGCAGTTCGTCGTCGTAACCGACTTGAGTGGGCAAATGCTCACATTCGATGGCGTCTGGCACTTTGGAGAGGTGTTCTCTTCACGGATGAATCCCGGTTTTCACTGTACAGGGCAGATGGCAGACAGCGCGTATGGCATCGTGTGGGAGAGTGGTTTGCTGATGTCAACGTTGTGGATCGAGTGGCCCATGGTGGCGGTGGGGTTATGTATGGGCAGGCATATGTTATGGACAGCGAACACAGGTGCATTTTATTGATGGCATTTTGAATGCACAGAGATACTGTGATGAGATCCTGAGGCTCATTGTTGTGCCATTCATCCACGACCATCACCTCATGTTGCAGCAAGATAATGCACGGCCCATGTTGCAAGGATCTGTACACAGTTCCTGGAAGCTGAAAACATCCCAGTTCTTGCATGGCCAGCATACTCACCGGACATGTCACCCATTTAGCATGTTTGGGATGCGCTGGATCGGCGTATACGACAGCATGTTCCAGTTCCTGCCAATATCCAGCAACTTCACACAGCCAGTGAAGAGGAGTGGACAACCTGATCAACTCTATGCGAAGAAGATGTGTTGCACTGCGTGAGGAAAATGGTGATCACACCAGATACTGACTGGTTTTCGGACCCCCCCAATACAGTAAAACTGCACATTTTAAAGTGGCCTTTTAATGCGGCCAGCCTAAGGCACACCTGTGTAATAATCATGCTGTCTAATCAGCATTTTGATAATCTATCCACCTCACAGGTGTGGCATATCTCTGCAAAGGAGAAGTGCTCGCTAACACAGATTTAGACAGATTTGTGAACAATATTTGAGAGAAATAGGCCTTTTGTGTACATAGAAAAAGTCTTAGATCTTTGAGTTCAGCTCATGAAAAATGGGGGCAAAAACAAAAGTGTTGCGTTTATAATTTTGTTCAGTGTATATTAATGTAACTTTTTTTTTTTTTACTTTGTGCTGTCATGAAAATAATGTCAAAACCTTAAAAGTGGTCCTAAAAATATGTTTCATTTATACAAAATATAATTGATCTTTTCATTTTATTCAGGGGTTAAACGTAACCTTGTCAGGCTTTTTGAGATGGTCCCTTGTGAATGTTTTTCTAGGCCGAACTCTTAATGCATGTGTGTCCATTTGAGCTGGAGGAAACAATGAAGCTGAAGCTGAGATGTTTGAGATGGTCTATATTTGTCCCACATCTGATCCCTGAAAGGGCACTCTTGAATAACATCAGGTACTCCACTGCTTCTTTCCACTGGCTGTCCTTCACCACAGCAAGGTAAATATATTTCTTGGCCAGCTGTTGTATTTCTTCTGATTGGTCATATACAGGACTAATTAGCTTCAGAAAGCGATACACTTCTCCTGGTCTGTCTGAAAACCTCCTCCGATTTCCCAGGTGCCCGTCTGTCTGAACAGACGCTCCGCTCGGAAACCTTCCCGTCTGCAGCTTTTGTGATTCTTAATAGATTACAATTAGAGATAGAGGGGCCTCTGGGAACAGGCATCCTTGATCCTGAATGGGCTTTTATGGGCTTTTTCTACAGCGTCATGCACACGCAGTGAGTTTTGATGGAGGTTATAATTGCAGACGTTACCTGGCGCTGCGTCTGGCCTCTCTATCTGCAGCCAAGAAGCCCCTGAACTCAAGGTTAGGTAATTATTTTCATAAGCATATGCTTTGCATTGTTGAAATCTTAACCGCTCTGGCGTCGAGGAGAGTCCAGGATCTGCTGCCAGTTTATAGGAGTCCAAACAAAGTGTTTCTGCAGGTAACTTGTTTGGATTTGTGCTGGGATTTATGAGATAAGGTACGTAAGAAAATATACTGGAATTGTTGTTTATTATGATTATTATTATGGACTCGAGAGTAAAAAAAAAAAAAAAAACTTTGTGGTTAATAATTTTCTAGAACTTACTGCCATGTTGCTATTGCCTTTTTAAATGGTTGCTAGGGCTTTGAAATACCAAAGTATTTTGCTTTTAGAGTACAATAGAGAAGCAGGCTAACCTGTTAGCAATGCGTTATTAGTTTTTAGACACATTATGGTTGCTAGGGTGTTCAGGGTGGTTGTTAAGTGGTTACTAGGGTGTTCTGGATAGTTAAAGGGTTGATAGGGTGTTCTGGGTAGGTAAATAGTTTCTGTGTGGTTGTTAAGCAGTTGTTGGGGTGTCCTGGGTAGATAAATGGTTGTTAGGGTGTTATGGGTGGTTATTACGCAGTTGTTAGGGTATCCTGTGTAGTTAAGTGGTTGCTTGGGTATTCTGGGATGTAAGTGGTTACTAGAGTGTTCAGGTTGCTTGTTAGGATATTCTGGGTGGCTGTTAAGTAGTTGATATAGTTTTCTGGGTGGTTAAGTCATTGCTAAAGTGTTATGTTTAGTTAAGTGGATGCTAGGGTGTTCTATGTGGTTGTTAAACAGTTTCTAGTGTGTTCTGTGTAGTTAAGTGGTTGCTAGGGTGTTCAGGGTGGTTGTTAAATAGTTGCTATAGTGTTCTAGGTGGTTAAGTGGTTTATAGGGTGTCCTAGGTGGTTGTGAAGTAATTGCTGGGGAGTTCTGATTAGTTAAGTGGTTGCTAGGGTGGTAGTCAGGGTGGTTGTGAAGTAGATACTAGCATTTTCAGGGTTCTTGTTAGGATATTCTGGGAGGTTATTAAGTAGTTGATATAGTGTTCTGGGTGGTTAAGTGATTTATTGGGTGTTGTAGGTGGTTAAGTCATTGCTAAAGTGTTCTGTGTAGTTAAGTGGATGCTAGGGTGTTCTGAGTGGCTGTTAAGTGGTTACTAGGGTGTTCAGGGCAGTTGTTAAGTGGCTACTAGGGTGTTCAGGGTTCTTGTTAGGATATTCTGGGTGGCTGTTACAGTGTTCTGGGTGGTTAAGTAGTTGATAGTGTTCGGATTTCTTCAAAATAATATCAAAAGTATCATGCACAAAGCATATTGCCATTATTGGACGGGAGGCGAGCAATAAATAATGTTTTTCTCATGCATCAACAGAAGACGGCATTAAAGAACAAATTAAGAATTGATATCGATTAATAAAGATTGATTAAAATCGATATTGTCTACCCAACCCTAGTTGCTAGGATGTTCTAAGTGGTGTAAGGTGTTACTAGGGTGTTCTGGGTGGTTTTTAGGTTGTTCTGGTTGATTGTCAGGCAATGCTAGGTTGTTCGGTTTTGTTGTTGAGTGGTTGCTAGGGTTTTTTGAGTGGTTGAGGGGTTTCTTGGTTGTTCTGAGTTCATGCTTAGATATTTTATTTCTCAAATGTTGTTAGTTTGTTGTCTGAATCAGATTCAGGCAGAAATGTGTTTAAATGCCATGTTGGACTTTTATATCTCCATTTAAAGTGTTATTTCTAATAAGCTGGACATCATCGCATTCAGAATTGAACAGTCAAAAAATATTTAGGCCTAAATTCAAGATTTATGTATTTTAATTGCATATAAAATTTCCATCCATTTGGACTGCACAGTTTTAATGCAAACAAACTAATAAACGCAATGTGCTGTGTGTTTGCCAGCTGTAAAAGAATGAAACAGGTCAGATTTCTGTAATAGTAGTAATAAACTGAATGTGTTTTAAATACACCAGGTTAGGTTTATGTTTATGATCATTAAATACAATTTCTTTCAATCTCATACATTACAACTAACTGAATATTGAAAGCAATGTGTTTCTGTAGGTGATTCATTTGGATTTGTGCTGGAATTCATGAGAGAAGCCATGTAAGAAAATATACTGGAATTGCTTATTATTATGATTATTATTATGCACTCAGAGAGTAAGAAAACTAATAAAAAAACATATAAAGTTTATTTTTTATTATAGTATTAATTTGGAATCAGAGAGTAGGAAAAACTTTTGATACTTAAGGATCAATCAACCTATCCCTAAAGTTGAACAGATTTATGTTGATTCTGATTCTGAATAAATGCATTTTGAAAATCTAATTATTTAAATAAATCCAAATAGATGCAAATATTTAATAATAAACTGTACAATGATTTTTTTGAGTGCAGAGATAAAAAAAAAAAAAATCATTTATGCATGACAAATATGCATCACATTATAATCCAAATGCACAGAAATTTAGTAAGCAATTCAAATGCATAAATATTACATTTAGGCCTAAATATTTTTTGAATGAACTGTTGAATTGAGAATTCCATTTAAATTCTAATTCAATTCCTAAATGTGAATGGAGGTAGCAAACAGGAAGTAGAATTACTGAGGAAGTGAATCTTCTTCCTCCAGAAGGTGGCGTCAGAGTCACTTTCAGTGTCTGTGCTTGATTGTCTAGTGTGTTTTTTTTTTTTTTCTCTCTCTCTCTCTTTTTTTGCTTCTGTCATTTGAGATGTGCCACTAGAGTCATTTTCTCCCGTGTCTCTTATGTAAATACATAAGGTAGAGAATATAAGAGCTGGCATGCCGTCTGATTGCAGCTATTTCCAGTGATTACAGCAGAACGTCTCTGTCCTCTAAACGCTGCAGGATGGAGCCCGCAGGGACCCGATACCTCTATTATATCATTACTCCTGCGGCCGGAGAAAACACCAGACGACTGGTTTTACTTAGAGCCCCGACCGCAGTCGTCTGCTACTGTAACGCCACACTGCAGTGCTTGGGAAAATCTCATTCACGGTTCAAGTGTTTCTCCAAGAGCACAATGAGATTAAGTGGAGGAGTCTCATGCATCTCAGATGTTTCTCCTGAGAAAAAGGCCCTCACATGTGTCTCCTTGAGTTTCAGAAGTGGGCATTCAAAGGTCAGCGATCTGAGTTTGAACTCAAATGTTTCTTAGAAACATCTGAGACTAAGTTGATACTTAAAACATTTTGGAATGAGGAACATTTAAGCAATAATATTTTCCTTTGTGTTAGAAAAAATGACTTATACAGCTGCCATTATGGACAGTATTTTTATTTCTAAATCATAAATTATGTCATTAAAATCAGGAGAGGTTTTGGTAGTTAAAGTCTCTGTCATCATTTACTCACTGTCACGTTAACTTGCTTTCTTTACCATTAAAGTGAAACTCTATGGTATTCAATCATAATTCTGGACCCCACTGACCTCCATTGTGTGGACCAAAAAATACTTAAGACATTTTTCAAAATATCTTTTCCTTTTTGTTAATATGCAAAAAGAATGTAACATTAATAAGCACAAAGACAGTAAACAAAACAAAACCATACTAATTCTACAAAAAATATTGTTAGCCTATATTTAGTACATCATAAAAGGGTCTTAAAATCAATTCATTTTTTAGTGTTTCTAATAATGTATAAATTCTATTATACATCGATATCTTCTTGAAGATAAAACAAATGCATTTTCTTTGAAATAATGAGTTTTGTGTTTTAGAGCTGCTTTACAGTAGAATCAGAATTGTCTGCATACATAAGTTCCATAATAAATGTAATGTAAAGCTAATGTAAAGCTGCTTTTACACAATCTGTATTGTATCTGTGTTGTAAGTGCTATAGAAATAAAGGAGACTTATAAAAAAATATTGTAGATTTAATATTAAAGGAATCTTGTTTCAAAGAGTCACCAAAGAACACATTTTTGGCTGACACAAATGTTTGGCGATGAATTTATTTTTATAAAGTTAAATCCAAAACACTTTTCAATAAACATTTCCTAAATAACTGAATAATTGTTACTTCAAATTGATGATTAAAAAAAGCATTTGGGCAAATACTGTTATTAAACTTTGCAAATTTTTGTCAATAAAGCCAGAAATCTTTTTATTCTTTGTCAGTGAATTTTTTATTTTAAAAAGAATTTATCTAATTTTTTAGATTAAGAATTCATCCAGTTTTGGATTTTGGAGAAGCAACTGAAAAGACATTGGTCAATAAATAACTAACTCACAGGTTTAGAATGAATAATGACAAAATGTTCTTTTTTGGATGAACTTTCCATTTAATGCCTGTGTTGATATGAATGTATTGAATCCCACCCAGAGTCGTGTCATGTCATAGTGGTTGGTTGTGCTTGTTTATTTGGCTCATGTACAGAAAGACAGTGTTTTGATTGTGCATGTACTGTATGCTTTCCTTGAGAAATATAAGGCTGTGTTCAACAGTTTTGACTCATCCCTCATTTAAAATTATGGTTAAAGTGAGGTACGTTTAATGGAAGTACACTGGGCAGTGGAATAAATGTTTAAATACCTGTAGTTTAGAAGATGTATTATATTTGTTAACATGACAGAATATGGTTAAAAATACTTTAAATCATCCTGGTAGCTCTAACTTAATACAAGAGAAGGAGGTTTATATAGTGACAAATGAGCTTTTGTTCTTACAAACAGATGTTCATCCATCTAGAACAGTATTGCAAAAGCTAAAATTAAAAGTAAACAATTTTACAGCTCAAATAATACACATTTTATAAGAAATATGTGCCATAATCTTGAAATTTTTGCCTGTAAACCCTGTCTTGCCTGGTAAAGACAGATTTAAACTCAGAATTGTGAGAATTAAAATTTGGAATTGTGAGGAAAAAAATAGAATTGTGGGATATAAACTGAGAATTGCAAGATTTAAACTCAGAATTTTGAAAAAAATATATATATAGAATTGCCAGATAAACTCAGAATTGCGAAATATAAACTCAGATTTTTTTTTTTTACAAAGAAATTAGAATTGTGAGATTTAAAGTTAGAATTGTGAGATATAGGCTAAAGAAAAAAATAGAATTGCGAGATATAAATTTTGAGAAAAAATAGTGGCGAGATATAAACAGAATTGTGAGACAAACTCAGAATTGCGATTTAAACTGAGAATTGTGAGAGAAACTTCGAATTTTGAGAAAAAAAATAGAATTATGAGATATAAACTCAGTGTGATTTAAACTCAGAATTGCGAGATTTAAACTCATTTTTTTGTAAAAAAAAAAAAATAGAATTGCAAGATATAAACTCAGAATTCTGAGGAAAAAATAGAATTGCAAGATATAAACTGAAAATTTTGAGACATAAACTCAGAATTGCGATTTAAACAGAATAAACTCAGAATTTTGAGAAAAAAATTAGAATCGTGAGATATAAACTCAGAATTGCAAGATTAGAACTCATAAGTGTGATTTAAATTCAGAATTGCGAGATTTAATCTCAGAATTGTGAGAAAAAATTTGAATCGTGGGATATAAACTGAGAATTGCGAGATTTAAACTCAGAAGTGCAAAATATAAACTCAGAATTTTGAGAAAAAAATTTGAATTGCGAGATCTAAACTCAGAATTTCAAGATTAAGCTTGGAAGTGTGATTTAAACTCAGAATTGTGAGAGATAAACTCAGAATTTTGAGAATTCTGAGAATTGCGAGATTTGCAAGAAAAACGTCAGAATTCTGAGTTAATATCTCGCAGTTCTGATTGTTTTTTCAGAATTGCAAGATAAAAAGTTAACTTTTTATTGTTTTATTCCATGGTGGAAATGTTAATGCATATTTACAAGTTTGAAAAAAATGGGATGAATCAGATTACTTTCTGATTTAATCAACAAGCAGGTGACAGTAGCCATTGACTTCCATAGTATGGAAAAAAAAAATGCTATTTAAGTCAGTAGCTACTGTCAACATTCTTCAAAATATCTTCTGTTATGTTCAACAGAAGAAATAAACTCATATAGGTTTGGAACAAGTGGACGATGAGTAAAGGATGACAGAACTTTCATTTTTGGGTGAACGATCCCTTTAATGTATTGAATCTGTAGCTTCAGTGTTGACGAATGGAGGTCAGTGTTGAATGAGGGTGGGTTGTAACGACTCTGCATGGCTGTTTGTTTTTGAGTGACTGCGGTTGGAGCCGACAGTAAAGCTGTCTATGAACTGAACTGGAATTCAATAAACTGTCCAGCAGCTAGTAAAGCCCCGCGCCGGACCCTGACGCACCGTGACCAGCCACCAAACGCTTCACCATTACACCCATAAACTCCGAGGAGCAGGTTAAGCCTCGTCCTGCTGCCTTTATTTACCAAGCGTCTTAGACAAAATCAACTGATCTGGGATCAAGTTCCTGCTTCAGACGCGTTATAAACTCTTCTCAGATCATTTATACATGCTGATCTGCGGCTTTCAAAGACAAACAAACAACAGCTTCATGGAGGTTTTCACAATAATGGTTTTGTAGCTCAACTGAGATGTATAGACGGCCAATTAAGGCCCAAAGCATGCTAATTAAATAAGCAAACAAACATCTGTAGACTTCTGTCCGCACTGAATAATGAGTAATGAAGAGAATTATAGTGAATGTTATTCTGTGATTGATCTTTTAGCAGAAGTACTAGGTTAATTGTTTGATTTTAGCCACTGATTAATGTCACATGGATGGTTCCTGGATGCTGATTGGTGAAAACAGCATTCCACTCATATTAAAACATATGATATACTAAAATATAGTAAAATAATCTTTTATTGAAAATGTGTAATAAATATTTGAATTGAGCTTTACTAAAATCAAAATATAACATGATTAAAATGTTAACAAAATTAACTATTTTAAAATTAATTTGTGTAATACAAATGTTTTAAGACGAATAAAATATTTTTTTATAAATTAAAATGTGAAAATCTTGTATAATTAAGATAAAAATAAAACTTCTAATTTGTTCGTATTATGTAAATGTTTCATTAACATTATATATATATATATATATATATGTGTGTGTGTGTGTGTATGTGTGTGTGTGTGTGTGCATACACACCCAAGAAAATAAAATATAATTGAAAATAAAATATATTATTATAATATATATTGTTGAAAATAAATATATAAATATATGATTACATATAATTACATATTTTTACATATAAAATATAATTAAACATAATTTAATATAATCTAATTGATTAATAAATATTGTATTAACATTATTATTATTATTATTATTATTATTATTATTATTATTGTTATTATACAGTATATGTAGATTGTGTGTGTATGTGTAAAATAATGTTTCATTGAAAATGGGAAAAACATATAATTTGTTATTGTAATATAACTGGCTAATAAATATGTTATTGGCTGATAAATAATATCTAACTGGTTTGTTTTCTGTAGGTCTGATGATTTGTTAGATTACATCCGTTATGTTTTTGTCCATAAATAGTTGTGTTTGAGTTTGAATTCACTCTGAAACGGAGCAATGGAAATATTTCAGCCTGTTTTTGTTTGCAAGAGACTTATCTTTGCATTTAAAACGAGTGCAGATTCCCAAGAGGTGTTTGGATGGGAACTGTGGGTTTTCTTGTAACAGTGTGTTTATGTTTATAATTGGTTTAATTGCGGTCATTAAGCAGCATTGCCAGTATATCATACACACACTCAGGCTGAGAACAGTGCACTGTAAGTAAACACCACTGTTAAAAAAGAAATTATTTGACCTATTTTTACTTAAGTCTTTATAACTGTAGAACTCAAATTGTAGTTTGGGATTAGCCAGGAAAAGGTCCTTTATAAAGAGTTCACAATTATACTGGTTTCAGCTTGCATTTATTAATCAAGATGGATTCTTATTTACAATACAATGTAAAATATATATATATATATATATATATATATATATATATATATATATATATATAAATTAAAAAAAAATAATATATGTGCCACTGTTCAAAAGTTTAGGTTTGGTAAGGTTTTTTTTTTTTTTTTTAATAGAAGTTTCTTCTCATGGCTGCATTCATTTGATCAAAAATACAGTAAAAACAGTAAAATTGTGAAATATTATTAGTTTAAAATAACTGATGTCTTTTGAGTGGGCTATATTTCAGGTTTTTTTCTGTGATGAAAGCTGAATTTTCATTTTATCATTTATAAAAAATGATGCTTTAGTGAAAAAAAGTTAAAAAAAAAAAAAAAAAACTATATAAAATAATATTTTTTAAATAAAACATGTTTTTTGAAATTATATTTAAAAATTCTAATGTAATGCATTTTTAATAAATAAAAAAAACATTTTAAGATTATTTATTAGATTTATATATTATTTAAATTGTGTGTGTGTGTGTGTGTGTGTGTGTGTTTTATTTTTCGTATAACAATTCAATAATTCATAATTTGATAAAAAAAATACATATGTTTATATAATGCAATTTTAATAAATTTGAAATATTTTGTTAGTCATTTATTAAATGTATATATCATTTCGATTTTTATTAATACACATTTTAATCATTTAAATATTTATTATATGAAATAAAAGTTTTAAATAACACATTTTAATATGTAATAAATGGGTTCATATATTTAAATAATTAACATATGTGACCCTGGAGCACAAAACCAGTCTTAAGTCGCTGGGGTATATTTGTAACAATAGCCAAAAATACATTGTGTGGGTCAAAATTATCCATTTTTCTTTTATGCCAAAAATCATTAGGATATTAAGTAAAGATCATGTTCCATGAAGCCATTTTGTAAATTTCCTACTGTAAATATACCAAAACTTAATTTTTGATTAGCAATATGCATTGCTAAGAACTTCATTTGGACAACTTTAAAGGCGTTTTTCTCAATATTTTGATTTTTTTGCACCCTCAGATTACAGATTTTCAAATAATTGTATCTCGGCCAAATATTGTCCGATCCTAACAAACCATACATCAATGGAAAGCTTGTTTATTCAGCTTTCAGATGATGTGTTAATCTCATAATACTCAGTTACAACATTACTCCAGTCTTCAGTGTCACATGATCCTTCAGAAATCATTCTAATATGAAGATTTGCTGCTCAAGAACCATTTCTGATTATTATCAGTGTTGAAAACAGTTGTGCTGCTTCATGTTTTTGTGAAAACTGTAATACATTTTATTTTCCAGGATTCTCTGATGAATAGAATGTTCAAAAGAACAGCATTTATTTGAAATAGAAATCGTCTGTAACATTATAAATGTCTTTACTGTCACTTTTGATCAATGTAATGCATCCTTGCTGAAAAATCCAAACTTTTGAATGGCTTGCTCCAATGCAATTTCAATTACAAATTCACCAACACAGAAAAATTGTATTTGTATCATTGCAATTTCATGCATTCATTTAATTTACTTTTATTGCCTGAGAGATGTGAGAACTTAAAGCGTCTCACACACCATCATTTCACAGGAAACTCAAACTCACAAATCCATCCAGCCAAATATTTGCAATGGAAAACCATCATTCTGCAGAAAGCGCCCTGCTCAAGGCAGATTTATCTTGATTCTCCTGAGAGGCGAGAAATGGGCCGATTATTATTATTATTTTTAGGAGTGTGAGCCCGGCTCCTCGTCTTCTACACCGGCTGCTATTATCTCTGCTGTCTTTTCAACAGGGGTTGTCTGCCATTTTTCTGGGTCATTTACACGCCAGTATTAGTCTTAGCGGAGCCTGCCTCTTTCTTGGCTCCCGAAGGTCATTTATTAAAATTGTAAGGCGACAAAATACTGCGGCGTATTCTTCAATGTCATTTTCACACAAAACAAGCGGGCCGGTTTGATCTCGTGATCACTCACATGTGAAGACGCCCGTCTGTAGGTCAAAGTGAACGGGCATAAATCAAAGCGGGAAAGGCCATTTCTCATCTGCATCGGGGGAAACCGCTGCCTCGCTGGTTGTGTTCCTGCGATAGAGACGGATCCATCAATATTTAGTCAGCATGTATGTATTGTATATTTGAACATGTGGTTTCACGATTTGTTTTAGGCTCAGTGAGTAAGACGAGAGAGTGAGCCCGGGTGGGCGCTTTATGGCACAAACGCGTTATTGTTTGAGGAGACGGGGCTCAGGCTGACAGCATCATCATCCTCATAGACATCCATTCAAGCTGGGTTTATAGAGTTCCTGGTGTATCTTCAGTTACACTGAAAACTCATGATGTAAAAGTGATCCTATGCAGTTGCTAGGGTGTTCTAGGTGGTTGCTAGGGTACTATGAATATCTTTTGGCTTTATAGAAGCATGGCGGCACTTTCCTTAGATCAATGTTTTGGTTTCTGAGTTCTTTAAAGCAGCTTTGTGAGTTCTGCTTCTCTTTATTTTATTGGATTTTTCTATGACTTTAGATTGTAAACCTCTTAGGTAGGAAATATTGGGACTTTTATTTTGAATAGACACTTATTCCTTATGTCCAGATATATTCTTGTGTGTTGTTATTGCTGTAACATACCTATTATATATATATATATATATACATATATTTATATATTTATTTTTTACCATAAGTGATTGAATCATATCCCATAGATTACATATGTTTGTATGTATGTTTGTATGTTTTATAAAATAATGTTTCATTGTAAAATTGTTTAAAAAAACACTGTATAGGCCATTCATTCATTCATTCATTCATTCATTCATTCATTCATTCATTCATTCATCTTTTTTAATGGACATTATTTTATTTTATTTTATTTTATTTTATTTTATTTGGGGGGGGGGGGGGTGAGTTATAAGTTGTTACGGTAATTTATAAATAAATACTATAATATATATAAATACAATAAATTCATTAAATTAATAAATTATTTTTTATCAATATTAATTAAAAATTTAAATTATTTGTGTATATTGTGTATAATGTATATTAAGTATGTACTTCATATATGAAATAATATATCACATACATACAAATATAATGATAACGTTGTTGTTGTTGTATTATGCTGGAATACAGTGTGCAAAAGTGGCAGTTTATGAATCCAGGCCTTAACAATATGTCAACTATTTTATTTTATTTTATTTTTAGGAAGTAAAATAAAATGTTTATATTTAGGATCAATTGCAAATACAATTATTATTATTATTATTATTATTATTATAGTGCAACATCTGAGTCCTTTAATGACATTAAACCAGAAGAAAATGTCATTTCAGCCTTTTTTATCATCCAAACAACAACAACAACAACAACAAATATTTAATGACTGGACACTGGACAGTATGGAATGCCAAAGCAGCCCGAATATATAAATACATTGGCAATGAGATCAGGAATGTGTATTAAGAAAACGTAAATGGGACCAGTTTTTATTTCAAGTTGACTTCAAAGCATAAAGCAACTGTTTTGTATCATAGTATTACAAACAGGGATTTTTATTGGAGAGAAAAAGCATAGAGAAGTGCAGAAATATCTTGGCGGTTCATGGTTTTCATCACATAATGAGTGCTGAAAGGCTCTGGCAGCAGATGCGGAGTGGAACGGCCTGGGAGTGAAGCGGCTCTGATATGTGGCATGTGCCGCGTGTTCAGATAGATGTGTTTCCTTTGGAAAACAGCAGGAATTCAGACTGATTGAGTCCATTGTCTCTGCCACTAATGCGCCACATGACGTATTTAAGGGACAGACAGGATGAATGACTGGTAGCCTTGGCCTAAAACGAGAGAGAGAAAGAGAGATTTCATATGAGAAGAGTCAGACTGTGAAACTCAAACCGAGTTTTAGTTGGGTGATGTTTACAAATGACTGTTGAAAAGAAAATCTGAATATTGTGATGGAATCTGTTTGAGTGTTATCGTAAGAAAATAAAAATCAAACAATCTTATGGAAATGTCAGGTGTTATTTGCCAAGAGATCCATTTTCTTTTTACTTTACTTTACTTTATATATATATATATATATATAATTTACATAGTGCCCTTTACATATCCCAACTATGCTTCAACAACAATAATAATAATAATTATTATTATTGTTAATTTTATTATTTTATTTTTAATTTTATTTAAATACTAAAATACTTTTTAAATTTTATTTAAATACCAATGGTGTGCTAAAATATAAAAATGGCAGTTTTTAAATTCAGGCCCTAATAATATGTCAACAATTTTATTTAATTTAATTATAGCAGCAATAATAATTATTAATAATTATAATAATAATTATATAATAAACATTTCACTTTATTTTATTTAAATATTAATGCACTAAAATACAAAATTCCTTAACAGTAATATGAATGATTGTCTCAGTTTTAGGAGAAACATCTGAGCCTACATTAATAATTGAATAACTGGGATCTCCATTAAATCTTCTGAGGTAAAAAAAAAAAAATTAAAAAAATAGGGCGGGATTTTGAGGCAAATTTCATGACTGGATTCAATTGCAATTCGATTCAATATCGATTATTTTGGGTAGATATCAGTACATGACAAATTTTCTCAAGGAAAAAAACTGAATATGATACATTGGTATGTGCTCGCCACGGCGACACATATCGATACAGAGAAGATTAGCATGGCTCATGCGAAAGGATGACACGCAAATCCATGAAGTGCTCCATCTATGGGACAGTCGTGGCCTAATGGTTAGAGAGTTGGACTCGCAACCCAAAGGTTGTGAGTTCAAGTCTCAGGTCTGGCAGGAGTTGTAAGTGGGGGGGAGTGAATGTACAGCTCCACCTTCAATACCACATCTGAGGTGCCCTTGAGCAAGCCACTGAACCCCAACTGCTCCCTGGGCGCCGCAGCATAAATGGCTGCCCACTGCTCCGAGTGTGTTTTCACCCTAAACCTACCTGATAGTGTTAACAAATGCAAAAGTGATATAAAAACACATTTGTTGATGCAGCCGTGCTATTTTAACTTCCTTATGCGGATTTGAGCTGTTTTGTCGAACCGTAGTTTCACAGGGTTCGTACCGCAGCTCCTCATCAAGTGCAACGCTGTATAAAGCGGTATATATGATGAAAACATTCAAAAGTATCAGTTTTCAAATCATGCAGGATGTTAAAATAGTTTTGAAGTCATAACATGATATTCTGCAAGCAATTGTGTGAAAATTAGCCTTTATTAATCAAAACTCTGTACCTGTAAATCATACTCTGTGTGAAAGGGAATGAAAGTTGTTGGAGTTTTACTGCCTCTAGTGTTCATTTCAACTGAAAATGGCAGTGATTCGTACATATAGGTACGTAATTATGGTATTGCAGAAATGTATATACTGTAGAGGTACGTTTTTCCAATGAGCCTAGGTTGCATAAACGAGTTAGGTCGAAAGTAATCTATAAGTAATCTAAAAGTAGTCTGATTATACTACCTAAAACATGTAATGTAATGGATTACGTTACTAACTACAATTTTTTGTCATGTAATTTGGAATCTGTAACAGACTACAATTTGTAAGTAATCTACTCAGCTCTGTGGGTAATGCTGTCTGATAGGGTTAAAGCTTCAACGTTAGCAATCCGTGTCGTAGCTTCATTCATCCCGAGTCTTACTAGTGCTGGGCAAAAATATCGATTTCTATTTTATTTCTGTTGTATTATAAAATGTAATTTAATCTAATTACAAGTACTTATTTTTTGTAATCTGATTACATGTAATCAGTTACTACCCAGCTCTGATTACCCAGCATGCTCTCTGTCTTTCTCGTAGCGTCCAGGCCTGTGTTTCTGTGTGTTTATTCAGTACTCGTCTTCTGCCTGGGTTTGTGTCTGTGGTTTTGTCAGGGTTTATGGAAGGCCAGAGATCAGATGGTTCACGTTCATGGTCGATCAGCAGTCGAGCGGCACACGCTACAAGTCCTCCAGCCGTCTGTGTGGCTTTATATTCAGCGTGTTTATGAAACGGCCATATAGTGTGTGTATGAGTTTATAGAGCACTCATACAGTGTGTGTGTGTTTACTGAACACGCATATGCCGTGTGTGTGGCTGTCTGCGGCTGTTTGTTTTGGGTCGAGCTCAGAGACGGTGGCAGCGCTGCTTGGCATGACGATTAAAATGTTTTTAGCAATGGTGGAGGCGACTTGTGCTACAGAAACCTGAGGTCTGAAGTGGCTCCTTACTGAGGTAGATTAGGTAATGTTTGCAAAGGTCTGTTGAAAATAGTGCAGTATCTTAAATAGTACAGCCTCTTGGAGAGCAATGAGATTAAGTGGAGATTAAATGGACACATTTGATTTAAGGTCTCCTGCTTCTTAGATTTTTTTTTTTTTTTTTTGTCCTAAGAGAAAAAGACCCTAATAAATTTAAATATGTGTCAAATGTTTCAAACTGTGGCCAGATTTGCAAAGATATCAAAGTCAGAGATCTGAGCAGGAAGATTTTGTTTTGTTTTGTTTTGTTTTAATGTGTTGGTAAAGCTTCCTTGGGTTATGTGAAAGAAACTTCTGCCTAAAATATCACAGAGGCCTCAAAATCAACCAACAAATCGCAAGTTGCTGGAAATACCTGAGCAGATCATTTTGGTAATCTTGGCCAGACTTGTCAAGATATCAAAGTCAGAGATCTTAGCAGAAATATATATATATATATATATATATATATATATATATATATATATATATATATATATATATATATAATATTAAATTAAATTAAATTAAATTAAATTTATTTATTTATTTTTATTTTATCTGTATCCTTAGCATATGTGAAATGTGCTATTTAATAATAAATCATACTCATAGTAGTAGTAATAATAATAATAATAATAATAATAAATATTATATATATATATATATATATATATACTATTATTATTCTTAATTTATTATTTTATTTTAATTAATTTTTAATTTAATATTTTTATTAATTTCATTTAAATTAATTTTATTTAATTTTATTTGATTTAGTAATGTGACAAGATTCTTGTCTAAAAAGTGTATCTCTTGTATTTTATTTTAGGTGTTGGTGAAGTATAATTTGGTCATGTGAAAGGTACTATTTAATAATAAGAAATATGATTAATAATAATAATAATAATAATAATCAATATTTTGCATATATACTATTGATTATATACAGTGCCTATAAAAAGTCTTCATACTCCTTCATTGTTTTCATATTTTGTTATGTTGCTGCCTTATTTTAAACTTCTACACACTATACACCATAATGGCAAAGCAAAAAACAGGTTTTTAACATCTTTGCAAATTTATTAAAAATAAAAAAACTTAAACGATTCCATTGCATAAGTAATCATACCCTTATCTGGGACAGTTGAAATTAAGCTCAGGAGCATTCATATCGCTTGTAGACGTTACTACATTTTAAGTGAAGTTAACCTGTGTCAAATTCAATTGAATGGGTATGATTTGAAAAGGCACACATCTTAATAAAAGGTCTAACAACTGAAAATGCATATCAGAGCAAAAAACCAAACCCTGAAGTCAAAAGAATTGTCTGTAGAGCTCAGAAACAGGTTTGCGTCAAGCCACACATCTGGGGAAGACTTCAGAAAAAATTCTGCTGCATTGAAGTTCACAGAATCATGTAGCCTTCATTATCCATAATGGAAGACGTTTGAGACAACTAGGACTCTTCCTAGAGCTTTCCTCCTGGCCAAACTGAGCAACTGATAGAGAAGGGCCTTGTCTAGACTGGTGACCAAGAAGCTGATGGTCACTCTAGTTGAGCTCCATGATCATATATGCAGATGGGAGAACCTACAGAAGGACAAACATCACTGCAACACTCCACTAATCTGGGCTTTATGTCAGTGTGGCCAGACTCTTCTTCTCCTCAGTGAAGACACACAAAAACCCACTTGGAATTTGTAAAAAAGCTCCTAAAGGACCCTCAGACTCTGAGAAACAGGATTCTCTGGTCTGATGAACCTCAATTCTAAGCATCACGTTTGAAGGAAATCAGCTCTGCTCATCACCTGCAGAGTACCATCCAAAAAGTAAAGTGTGCTGGTAGCAGCCTCATGCTGTGGGGCTGTTTTTCAGCGGCAGGGACTGAGGGACTCATCAGAGTAGAAGACAAGCTCAATGCACCAAAATATATATAGCCTTAATGAAAACCCAATCCAGAGCATTCAGAACCTCAAGCTGGGCAGAAGGCTCACCTTCCAACAGGACAATGACCCTAAACATACAGCAAGAGTGGCTTATAGACAACTCTGTGAATGTCCTTGAGTGGCCCAGTCACAGCCTGGGCTTGAACCCAATCAAATATTTCTGGAGAAACCTGAAAATGTGCATCTGCCCCCATCCAACCCGACAGAGCTTGAGAGGTGAACAGGTGAGGTGAAGAATGGCAGATAATTGCCAAATGCTGATGAGCAAAGCTTGTCGTATCATACCCAAAAAGACTTGAGGCTGTAAAGGCGCTTCAGGTAAGTACTGAGTTAAGGGTTTGAATACTTGTGCAATGTACTTATTTCAGTATTTTTTATTTACGAAGTTGTGACAATTCTGTTTTTGCTTTGTCATTATGGTGTATGGAGTGTAGATTAATGTGGAAAAAAAGTAATTTAAAGCAGTTAAACACAAGGCTGCAACATAAAACGTGGAAAAAAATGAAGGGGTATGAAGACTTTTTATAGGCACTGTATACTATTCTTAATTATTATTTTTTTAATTAATATTTTTATTAATTAAATTTAATTTAATTTAGTAATGTGACATTATTCTTGTTTAAAAAGCATATCTCTTGTTTATTAAAAATCTACCTAATTATTGTAGTTTTCATTTACTATATATATATATATATATATATATACTGCTGTTGTGTGCATTAATATTTTGGATTAGCTTTTATTTTTATTATTGAATTTTTATTATATGAATTTTAAGTTGTAGTAATTGTATGTGATTTTGTCATTATAATTTTTTGTAGCTTTATTTTATTTTTAATAGTTTTATGATAGTTTAACAGTAACAACACAATTAAAAACAACTTGACATCTACATAAGTCTAAATATTTATGTTTGAATAGCCAACTTCTTTGTTTATTTATAAATCTATATTTATTAATGCATACAAATTTTATTAAATAGTTATGAGAGTAAAATTGTACACACAGGTTTTTTTTTTTTTTTTTTATCAGTGTCCAAAATTACTACTTGTTAGTAATGCTATTTTTAACTATGAATTTTAATATTGGGGAATATACTTCCCAACTGAACAAAAAATTAATATTTAATGCTGGTAAATTAGGTCAGATCACTCGCTATTGACTTTTATTGATTTCATTGAGGTTTCACTGAGGTTTCGGATGGTGTCTAATGGACAGTGATGTTGTGGATCTTCTCTCTGATTTCTTCTCGTCGTTGTGAGGTGAAGGTGTGTGTTTATGTTGAATCTGTCATTGTCGGCTGTTCCTCACACCTCAGGCGTCCATTTCTCCTCTCAAATAACCGCCAGTGTTTGGGTGGTCCGCTAGCGCTCCTGTCCGGCGCGTGTTCGCTGGCCACAGCATTCGGCTCGCTGACCTGCGCAGGTATTTCCAGCAACTCTGGATTCGTTGGTTGATGTTGAGGCCTCTGTGATATTTTAAGCAGAAGTTTCTCCTCCTCAGCGCAAGCGTTTTCATAGTCCCCCTCCTGGATCTGAGGGTTTGATGGCTTTGCCTGGTACCAGCGGCTCTGTCAGTCAAAGCTGGCAGCGTGAGCACTAAAACAGATGTGTGTGTGATTGCTGGAATACAGTCGCTGGATTGTACAGGAGGATTATGACTGGAAAATTCAATCTCTCATAAAGTCTGTTGTCTGCCCTTTATAAATCAAAGCATGTAGAGCACAGAGGATGAAGGACGCTGCTGATTTAAAAAAGAGACTGAGGAGTTGGAAATAAAGCCTGCTTTATTAGCACACTTTCATGCACACTTAGACTTCAGAACAATAGTTTGGCCTTTGACATGCTTAGAAATGACTCTTGAATGTCTCTCTTTGTAAGGGGAACTTTTATTTTGAAAGCACTATATAAAGTAACATATAATTAAAATGGTTAGAAATAAATAACTCTGTGATATATTCTAGTTGATCAATATATCACCATATCACCTGATTTTTAAAAAAGATTTTCTGTTTAGCAGATAAATGTTGCTAGCAGAACTTTTATTTTGAAAGTGATATCCAAAGTAATAATGAAAATAATAAAAATAAATATTTTAGTGGCCGATCAGTATATCGCCATGGCTAACATATCAGCTGATATTTTGCTTTTTTTTTATTTTTGCAAGTTTTCTGTCTGTTTGTAAGTAATAACTAAAATAGTTGACGTTTTTAAAAGTTGTTCTATTTGGTCATTTAGTCTTGTAAGCGGAACTTTTATTTTGAAAGCGCTATCTAAAGTAATGATTAAAATTATTAGGAATAAATAAGTCTGTTATATATACACTATAGTGGCCTATCAATACATCACCAAGGCTAATATATCAGCTGATATTTGGCTTTTATTTTTAAGTTTTTAAGATGCTCTGTTTGGCCATTACGTCTTGTAAGCTTTTATTTTGAAAGTGCTATCTAAAGTAATATTTAAAATAATTAGTAATAAATGCATCTGTTATATATACTACATCAGCTGATATTTGGCTTTTTTGTAAGTTTTTCTGTTTTTAAAGTCTTGTAATTAGAACTTTTATTTTGAAAGCACTATCTAATGTAATATATCGTTAAAATAATTAGAAATAAATAAAAACTGTTATATATTCTAGTGGCTGATCAACATATTGCCAAGACTGATATATCAGCTGATATTTAGATTTTTTTTTTTAAAGCTTTTCTTAGGGATGCACAGAAATGAAAATTCTTAGCCGAAGCCGAACGAACAACAGCAGATTTGTAAATGATTGTCATTACAAATTTGGAAAGATGTTTGTCGCAGGTATCACATTATAAAACTTCATTAAAATGTTACTGATAAAGAGTGCGTGCCTCTATTTGATTGCGTCACTTCATTGTTCGGTACAATTTATTCGTTTTTTTCACTATTTTCGCCCGAATAATTTCGGTTGCTGAACATTCAGTGCATCCCTAGTTTTTCCGTTTGGCTGATGAGCCTCGTTAAGGGGAACTTTTATTTTTAAAGCATTACCTAATGAAATACATAATTAAGATAATTCAAAATAAATGAATCTGTTAAATAGTGGCCAATCAATATTTTGCCATGGCTAAAATATCGTATATTGCATATACTTTTCGGCTGATATGTGTCGTATGTAGGACTTTTATTTTGAAAGCGTTTAGCGCCTGAGCCCATTCTCCCTCTTCATTAGTTTAGTGTGTTTAACAGTTCTTTCTAATAATTAATAGGAAAACGATATACTTTTTTTCTGTTCTTTTGATCAATTTAATGCATCTTTTGAATGAATGAATGAATGAATGAATAAAAAAATAAAAAAATAAATAAATAAATAAACACTTCGAACAGTAGTGTATGTGACCTCAGAGATAAAGATGTTCCAAAAAAATAAAAAAAGTAAAAAAAAAAAATGATCAAAGATGCAAATTATACGCTACAAAACCTCAAACATGAAAGCACTCTGAATCTGGTCTTGCTATGTTTTTCCAGCATGCGTGTCTTTGTACTTCAGGACTGCAGCCATCAGTCTAGTTTATACGAGTCCAGATCTAAACTTTCAAGGTTGCTCTCGAGTCATTTGTCTTCCTGTCTCATCCTTCTGTTAAATCAAATAGGCCTGAGAAGCAGCAGGTCAAACGTAGGGTCGTCCCGTGGCACCAAGCATCTCGAAGCGCTGGCTAGAGATTTCAGAGCCGTCTTTCCTGAAGGAGTTCAGATTGCAGCACATACCAGCCTGACAGGACAGGAGAGGAGAGGAGAGGAGATAAGAGGATGAGAAGGGTGAGAGGAGATCTCCTCTGGGATCAATCACACGCTTTCTCTTCCTCTCCAACTCCCGCTCTTCTCCTCATCCCTCAGGGGTGATCCTGGGACCAAGATGAGTAATTGAGTAGTTTGAACCTTCCACAGGATTTTTTATTTTTTTTTCCTTTTATTATATTATTTTTTTTAGGTAACTGGGTAGTTTGAACCTTCTACATTAGTTGTTTTATTTTTTTGTTTTGTTTTGCGGTAATTGTGTAGTTACACACTAGCAAGTCTAACTGAAAGACATGGTTTGGTTCATTCAGTTTGTAACTGTTCTGAAAGCAATGTAGACTATCCTGCATAAGCGAACAGTTATTTATGATTTATATTTGACCTGTTCTAGTATAATGCATTTCTTATTGCTGCTTGTCTTCACAGATATTGCCTGTGTCGTCTGTGTTTTAGATACCGTGGTAATCAGCTTTTACTGCTTCTCAAGTTATAGTTATTAAAGATGCCTGATGGGGCTGATCAAACATTTTATTTTATTTTATTTTATAATGTGGTAACTGAATAGTTTGAACCTTCCACATTTATTTTGTTTTATTTTATTTTATAATGTGGTAACTGAATAATTTAAACCTTCCACATTTATTTTATTTTATTTTATATGTGGTACTGAATAGTTTCCACAGAAATTATATTTCATTTCTGACTTCTGACTATTTTTTTTAGACAAATTTATAGTTTGAACCTTCCATAGGAGTCATTTTATTTCTTTATTTGTTTTTTAAGGTAACGGAGTAGTTTGAACCTTCCATGTTTGTTTATTTATTTATTTTATTTTGAGGTAATTGAGTAGTTTGAACTGCTTCATATTTATTTATTTATTGATTTATGTAATTGAGTAGTTTGAACCTTCCACATTTATTTATTTACTTGTGTATGTATGTATTGTGACGAGTCGGCTGCCTCCCCCCTTAATATCATCATCACCCCGTCCCTTATTCGCCGCCCTTCACCAGGCTCCCGACGGGAGTGGGTGTGTGAGAGGAGGGGCGCTGGAAACAGCTAGGTCTGGCGGCGTGTGATGAGGCGCACCTGAAGTGAATGGAGCCTCATCACCGCCGCTGTTTATATGCCGAGCGCGCCTCTCCTCGGGAGACCGGTCTCTTCCCCGTGCATGCACGCTGGTGTCCTCGTGGGTCCAGGAAGGGTGCGTAGAGGGAACCCCGTGCCGCCAAAGCCGCGAGCCGTCAACCCTGTGATCCGGAGGGGACCGCACCCGTTATGTGGCTGACGGGCCAGG
>JAFVLL020006079.1:0-33206 GCA_021397915.2 Tor tambroides | reverse complement strand
GCTGGGCTCTGGGTCTGGAGTGGGTCTGGCGAGATCATCCTCAGGGCAGACGGTGAGAGGCGATCCATTTCTCGCCAGAGTCCACTCCACGAATGCGGCGAATTTCTCTCGAGGACCATCTTCGGATGACAACGCTCTGCACGCGGTGTTCAGACTCACATCATAGAAAGTGCAGAGCGTGCCATCCGGGTAGCTGGTGGCGTTAGCTAACTTCAGGAACTGTCTGGTATGGTCCTCGAGAGATCGCTCCCCCTGCTCCAGCAGGAGGAGAAGGAATTCGGGCCGGATGAGGGGATCCATAGGGAAACACAACGGAAACAAAAAACTGAGTAAAAAACGGAAACAAAAACGGAGGGTATATGCAGAGGTTACAGTTTCGGTCGGTCTTTCTGTCACGTATCACACAGGAGCAAGGAAGCCAGGAACGAGGAGATGAGGAATTCACGGAACTAGAGTATTTAATATCCACAGGGTAACAAGGAGTACAGGCAGGGAACACAAAATGACGTTTAAAGACCGACAAACGCAAACTGAATGGACTGGACCTTAAATACACAGACAATTAAGGGACTAATGACTAGACACACCTGGGATCAAATTAAGACAATCAAGGGGAGACAGAAACTGGGTCATGGAGCACATGGGGAGCAAAACACAACAAAAACAGTCCATAATCCTGACAGAAACATTACAATTTCAAATAAATGTTTCCTGTAATGCAAAGCTGAAGTTTCAGCAGTCATTACTCCAGTCTTCAGTGTCACATGATCCTTCAGAAATCATTCTAATATGCTAATTTGGTGTTTAAGAAATATTTATTATTATTATCAGAGTTGAAAACAGTTGTGTTGCTTAATGTTGTGTAATGATTAATAGAAAGTCTTTTGATTAATAGATGTAGGAAAACACAGCATTTATTTGAAATAGAAATCTTTTGTAATATTATAAATGTTTTTACTGCCACTTTTGATCAATTTAATGTATCCTTGCTTAAAGTATTAATTTATTTTAAAAAAAAAAACATCTTACAATGGCAAATGGGCAGGGTTTAAGAAACGTGTATGAATTAGTTAATATAATTGCAACTGTTTGGTGATCCTAGTGGGACAGAAATTATATATTTCACCTTCAAAAGTGATTTTTGTGTTTTTTAATCATTATTTCTCATTTAAAATATATTCTGCATATTAAAGTATTAAATGTTAAAAATATTTAAAATTAAAAAATAAATATTCTGCGTATTAATATTTATTTTATGCTGCATATTAATTGTATTGATATTTCTTTTATTAATTTTATTAACTGCTTTTCACTTCAGTGATATTTTAGTGGCATTTGTGTACCCATATTTTCTTGTGAAAGTTCTAAATTATATTGACAATTTATACAAACAAAAACTTCATGTTCAAATTAAACTCTGATATCATTCATATTTTCCAGGAAAAGTGTAAATACTGTTGTGCTATCAAAACATTGCTTTACAAATATCCTGACACAGCAACAATTGCTCAACCAATAAACTTTTGGGTTGGACTGTTTATCAACCAATAGCAAGTGTTCAAGAAATGGTAAATTTTGCAATTCGCTAATGGCATGAAAACTAGCACTTTATCTACTTGAAGCACTATGAAGATATGGAGATGAACAGCAGTGCTGCTGTGAGTCATGGGAATTTGGGAGTTTGCCTGACTGCCTGTGGCCAGCGCTGACTCCCACATGCACACAGCTGTGATGATGGTATCCTCATTCTCTCTCTCTGTGTCGCTCTCTCTCGGTTCTAGATGATTAGTATCGCCAGTGCAAACAGGCCCTATCGGTATCAGCCCATTAGCTAGCCTCTAAACAGCGCGTAAACACATCTTAATTATCTGGCTTGGTGACAAAGCAGCTGTGGAGGTGGACCCTCTCCCCTCTGCCAGATGGGAGCATCGCCCAGTAAAAAGCCTCCATTACGGTAGCAAAGCTGCAGCGTATCCACGACCAGAGCCCGCCGAGTTCACGCCGGGCACTCGCCGCACACCTATAATTTCCCGGCATGCTTTCGCAGGGAACCGTGAAAAAAAAGCCTACTATTGTGGGGGCCTCCGTAATTGTAGTCTCGTTTAGAAATGCAAGTAGTAATTAGTGGCGAATTGGCATTATACGACAGCATTTGCATCCCCGCTGGGTGTAAAATGTTGTTTTAATAGCGGTTTGTTTTCCCCACATGAAATTATCTAAGGGGGCTTTTATCACCTCTTCCCCTCTCTCGCTCTCTCTCTCGCACTCTCTCGTCTGGCGCCGGCCCATCGGGGGATGGCTAAGCGCACAGATATACAAATAATTTCCACAAGTCTGTGGAATAGTCAACGAGACAGTTAAACCTTTGTATGCACTTGCGATTTATGAAACTACGGCCTGAGTACCAAGTAACCACTACATACATTTGTTGCGTACCATGTAACTAGTTGCATGTAGAGGATTCAAGCATTAATTTGTATAATTTCATTATTTTACAATTGTCAACCCACTCCAAAAAGTTGTTGAATTAAAAGAAAACAAAAAAACAACATAATCGAGTTGACTCAAGACACACTTAATTTGTAGTAGTGAGTCATTGTTTGATAACTAGTCAAAATGTATGACCACTAGACATGTGCCGGTATTCGGTAATGCGATATATCATGATAATGAATATGCATGGAATTATGCAGTGTTACCCCGGAAAACCCCTTAAACAAAGCAGCTGCTCTACTTTCTATTTCTGAAACTTATTGAAGTTATTTAAATAGCCATTCAGATTTTTATATTCGCAGTGGTGTTCAGTACAACGCCAAACACTTTAATATTTAGACTCAATAGGCTGTTTATTTTAAAATATTTTTACATTTTAATCTGGAATGCAATATGCCCTAGATATTGTTTGAAAGTGTTTTGATTCTTTATTGTTCGGTCACACTTACATTAGAGCTTCATTAGTTAACATTAATTAATTAACATAAACTCCCAATGAAAAATTATTCTAAACATTCATTAATCTTAGGTAATTCCAATATTTAATAACACATTGTTAAAATCAAAATAATTATAAACTGTGTTATAAACTTTTTTTTAATGCACCTGAGCTAACATGAACTAAGAGGAGTTGTATTATTTTTAACAAAGATTAATAACTTCTGTAGCAAATGTAGCGTTTGCTTAATGTTAATGCATTAAGGTTAACTAATGAGATCTTACTGTAAAGTGATATCTATTGGTCTTTTAATTCTTTTGCACTTTAATTGGCGTAAAATTTTTAACTTTATACATTTTTTGTGTATTGCTTTATTGTATTTAAATGTTCAGATATTTTTTTATAAGAAAAAAGTTATTAAACCTGTTATACTGTATTATGACAACACTTTTTTGCAACTAAATTTCAATATCGTGATTATACCGATTACCGTGATAAAAGCATTAGCAATTAATCGCAACATGAAAATTTGATAACGGCATATCCCTAATGACCACTGCTAGGCCATCACTGATATTTTGCCTAATCTATCTTTCTCTCTTTTTCTCAATCTCTGGCAATGTCATACAGAGGCGATAGACATGCTGAAGGAGATGAAGGAGAAGGATGTGCAGTTAAGGGACGGCACAATCAGTTTGCTCACCCTCACGATGAACACAGCTGCGATGAAAGGAGATGCCAACACTATTCGACGCCTCCAGGAGACAATCTTCACTTTGGGCCTGGCCAAACCATCCAGTAACCTCTGCTCACCCCTCATCACTTGCTATCTGGAGAGGTGAGTTGGTAAATCCTTGGAAACTTGCCAGACTTTGTGCCGTTCTTGTCTGTTTGTAGCACCTACAGCTCTGCACACCCTTCTGAAGGATACCAGCATTAGTACTGAGTGCCTGACATTTATTTTTAACATGTTGCTGTTTAAAGATTTATTTTTTGGTGTTTTTAGCCTTTATTTGGATAGGACAGTTCACTGACAGGAAGCGAAGTGGGAATGAGAGAAGGGGCGGGATCGGGAAAGGTCCACGAGCCGGGACTCGAACTCGGGATGCTATATGTCAGCGCACTGCCACAAGGCTATCAGTGCCAACAACAATGTTGCTGCTTAACCCTCCTGTTGCATTTGGGTCAGCTTGAAGCCGAAGACTGTCTTTGTTACATGTTACATGTACTTGCTATAGTAATAATAGTGAGTTATGCATAATTACAAGCAACTACCCAGAGCACTCAAGGGCACCTTAAAATAGTTCCCAAAAGTGAAAAAATCCCAGAAGTGTACATTTGTAGTATAGAAAAAACATTAATAATTTGTCAAGACTATCATATTTTGATTAACAAAACTGGTGTCGTAATAACATGGTAATAACACAAATTTAGAAAACATTTCAATCTTTGCAAATTTTCATATTGTTGTGAAATTATTAATCAGATGCAATAAGTTTTTAAATAGAAATCTAAGTAATGAATGTTTTGTAAGCTGAAGTTCCTCAGGATCAAAACTGACCCAAGAAGGTAAAAGGTATATGCAAATTCTGAATCTATTGGGAAGGTTAAGTTTAACCTTAACAGTTTATGCAGCACATTCAAGTGCAGATTGTTTTGTAAACCTGTCACAATGTAATGCAGACTTAACAAAGAGTCTGTTATCTGAAAAATGGTGCTACACTGCTATTTTTAACTTGTAAATACCTGTTGTAATTCATTTCACATGCAAAGAGATAATCTAAACAGATGCCATCAAAAAAAAAATCCAAGCTAGGAAGTGGTTGTGTACAGTATAAATTAGAGGTCGACCGATTGATCGGCCGGCCAATTAATCGGCCGATTTTTGGCATTTTTTAATTAATCGGCATCGGCCGATTGTGCTGCAAATTATGTCGATTAATATACAGGCGCGTCTGCAAGCAACACGTGACGCTGCCTCGCGCGGCAAGCAGATTGCCATTCCATTGGCACAACGGATAACCCTGTGATGTCCCCCTCTGCCTGCTAACTTTTTGAAGAGAGAACTACCTGGTAGGGCTGTGCGATTAATTGAAATCGAATCGCAATCGCGATTTGAGACGTTGTGATTTGCTAATCGCAAAGCCTGCGATGTGGACGCGATATTACTCTGTTCCAGAGCATATGCACGACTGCCAGCCTTGAGTGGCAGTCTTACTAACCAATAGAGTGAGCGCACCTCAGTTCTCCCCGATCAGCACTGCTCTAGCCAACTGCGTAAAGGCCAAAGTATACTTCGGCCGTCCGCGTCTGCGCACCGTCCGCATTACGTCATTTTCGTCATCAAGAGGGCTCGCGGACAGCCTTGACAAACTTGAAATAAGTTTATAATGCATGTTCGCTAATTCAGAAGACCGCACACACAGCCCGTGTCTCTGAATGCTTCTCATACTCGCTCCGCTCTGCCCCACGCTGCGCGTCTCCCGCGTCTCACGGACGAGCCGCACACACGCAGCCTGTCTCGTAATGCTCTTTTATACTCACGGTCTCGCGCCCGGTTCTGCTCCGCAAGTCTCTCACGAGCGCATCTGGCAATATGGACGAGGCCTGACGCACGCGCGCAACCTGTGTCAACTCGCGCCTGGCTCCGCGTTTAAAACGAATGTAAATTAAGTCTAACTGCTTACTAATTTCACTTGGATGAAATGAAACATTCAGCACATTTTCTGTTCTTAAAATCCCAAATACTTACAAATGAATAAATCCGCCCGTGTAACATGTAATACTTTAATAATTGACTAAAGAAATACAGTTCTTTATTTATAAAAAATAAACAAATCTTTCCTGTGAAATTCAGTAATTCTGTGAAGTACATAATAAATAATATTTTGGCATTCAAATACATCGCGAATACGGAAACATTTGATTTTGTGTCGAATGAGAGACCCAACGTTGGTTTCAGTTTCGTTTTAGCCTAAATGAATTCGTTTTGGCTTGTCGTTTATAGCTAGCTTCTTATATTTTTAATTCTTGTTCTTTTCTAAATACTGTTAATTGAAAGAATTTGTTGTGGAGTGAGGGGAACTAAAATAGCCTAGCTATGTTTACAGTGTTTATTATAATGTTTGTAAACATTTCGCGTCAGCATTAGGCCTATTTCTGAATGAAATAATAAAATGCAACTTATAGGCGACTTCTCTCTCTCTCTCTCTCTCTCTCTCTAACCATGCAGCAAACCTTTTTAAATATTTTGATAAATTACTGAAAAAAAAGACTTTTTAAACCCTTTAAGTGATTGTATTAATAGGTCAAAATTCTTATGGTCGGTTAACGGTTAACCGGTTAAAATGAACATCCCTGAGATGAAGGGGGGAAAAAGAGAGAGAAAAAAATCGGCATCATATATCGGCCATCGGCTGCCCTGATTTCTAAATATCGGCATCGGCCAGAGAAAAACCCATATCGGTCAACCTCTAGTATAAATGCCAAATTCTATCATAAAACTCTAGATGGTGTATGCTGACGGGACGTTAATGCCAGTTGATGATGTTCACAGCTTTAAACTACTTGACACAAGCTGATTCTTGTTGCATACGCAGCCAATGAGCTTACTGCTCAACATTTAAATGGCTAGTTAGAATTCACTAGAGCCTTTCCTCTGAAACTCTCCTCAAATTCCCCAGCTCCACCTGTATAGGTCTGCTACGGGTTATTTTGTATACTATTTGTGAATTATCAGTATGTCTTAAATACTCACAGCACCGTATCTGCATATATATTGGCAGTAGCAAGTTCCTGTACTTGCTTTTCAGCAACAACAATCTACAACTACAGCAGTAACCAACAGCAGCAGCAATTCAGCAGTGTAGTAGATCTATTCTGCCAAAACCAAATACATTGTCATATCCATTACCATGCTAAAATCTTCCGAGAGTTGTCATGACAGAACTTAATTACAAATTTTTGGTGCAAGAAACCTTGACTAGCATTATAAAAAGAACTTCTAGAAAGAATTATGGTTGACCCCAACAAGTAGTGAGTTTGGAAACAACATAAATATAATCTGAAAACAAACATTAATAACAATGTTAGATTGTAAAGGGCAGAGTTCCACTCCTCCCTAAGCTTGTCGTTTCACTGTTCATTTCATATAATCTGTCATTACCTTATAGCAAAATGCAGCATGGTGGGAAAAAGTATTAACTTCCACAAGTCTGGCCCCTCTTTCCCTCCCCCCCATCCGTTCAGGTCTATTTGTAAGAGCGGCTTTTAAGCAGATCAACTAATTTGCATGTTAATTATGCACCCTGTGCTAATTACTGGATTTGCCTGGGCCATGCGGTGCACTGCGTAAGTGCCTTTCCCCCTCCCTGCTGTGGGATATTGAGGTTGGCAATACACCTTCACTGATAGCGCTAGATTCAACACACACATACACATACAGGCTTCCTGAGTGCCCCACCGAGACTGTTTGTTTTTCTGTCACTCGAGTGCCACAACCACACTGGCACGTGCACGCTTTAATTGCTGCCTTGTGCACGATAAGGTTTCCAATTTAGTTCAGGTTCATTAAGGAGCAGATACGGAGAGATCAGAGCGACTCTCAGCAGAGACTCTGATAAACTGTGAACGTTTACATCACATAAACACACACACACAGTGTGACTGGCAGCCACACATTCCAGTGGAGGAGAGCATCTCAGAGCTCACAGCAGCCAGGCCTGCTTGGATACGGCCTCCACTAGGAACTCTGTAGTATCTGTCTGATTTGTTTATGATATACTGTAATCATATTTAAATACAAGATACTCAGAATATTTTGGTCAGAGACAGAAAGGATGGTGACCGAGATGAATGGCCCAGATGAAACACTTTTTTTTTCTTTTTTTTTTTAACATTTTATTTAATTTTACATGTTTGAAGCTGATTTTTAGGAAAAAAATTCAATTTATTCATGCTTGTGAAACAAGAAGTGGTTGAATTCTACAGAATGGCTGTAAACACAGTGAAATGTTCATTTGTGTCCGTTGGTAGCTGAAAGCAAAATTAGTGAAAGTGAAATTAGCCAAAATATACAGTTTGTTTATTCTTAATTATTTATTAATTGCCTTTTATTATTATTGTCAGTTTTCATTTTAGTTTTAGTAATTTTATGTGCTTTTGTCATTCATTCATTTATTTATTTATTCATTCATTCATTCATTTATTTAATTAATTGGCTTTTATTATTATTGTCAGTTTTCATTTTTTTTGTTTTTGAAATTTTATGTGCTTTTGTCATTTATTTATTCATCTGTTTGGTTTTTATTATTATTGTCAGTTTTCATTTTAGTTTTAGTAATTTTATGTTCTTTTGTCATTTATTTATTTTTTCATTCATTCAGGTTTAATACATTTTTTATTTCAGTTTAATTTTAGTTTACTTAAACTTATTTCAGTTAGTTGACGAGGCAAAATTTCTAATTTTATTTGATTTATTTGATTTTAGCCATATTGCTGAAAAATACTTTGTGTGAACTTTGTTACTTTATACAGTAACATTACTACATTGTATTCATTATATTTAGAAGAACACTTGCAGATAAACATTAGATGTACAGTAATACAATAAAACTAATATAACAAGCAAAACTTTAATCAAAGTGATTTATTTTTAGTTCTTAATTTTTTGTTGTAATATAAACTATAAACTCTGTGTTGTTGTTTAAGACAACTATTTTTGTCAGTATTATTGTCAGTAATTTTGATTTAGACATAGTCAAAAGACATTGGTATGTGATATTACTATAGTAAATTCTTTTTGTTTTACCCAAAGCAGCATAAAGTTGAATCAAGACTTGTGATGCACATTTGTTATACATACACACACCATCGATAAACCAAAAAATCAACCCACATAAGGTGATGTTTTGTCCAATCCGGCCTTCCACCTAAAATGAGTTTGGGTCCCCTGCTATAGACGTCTCTTTTATCTTTTCCAGCGTTCTCTCCGCTCTGCCCTCATCCGTCTCTCTCCACTCGTCTCTGTCTCCTCTTTGGTCTGGGCTGCTCTAAAGAGGACAAAGCGGTGTGTGTCAGTGTCTCGTCAACGTGTCAACTGTAATGACTTAATGAACACTTCTCTATGGGATTAACTCTGACAGCCGTCAGCCCGTCTCCACGACAACAGCAGCCGCCGCTCCCGATCCGTATCCTCAGTCTCTAATGAGCCTAACAAAGAGAATTGCCAGAACTTTTTTGTGGAAGGGATTTTTTTGAGAGACAGGAACTCTAAAAAGAGGGAGGGGATGTCACAGGCTGTCAGATGTTTGTTTTAAACTGCGTCACATGCATATATAGCGAGGAAGGACAGTTTCTGGAAAGTTTAATGCGGGACTGTTTACATTTAAAGATCATTCTGTGGTTTTGCGTTTGATAGATTCGATTCTTAGTCAAACCGTGGAGCATTAAGCCTTCCTAACTACCAACACACACGCACACACACTTCAATATAAAGGAAAAAAAGAAATAAAGCAGTCGTTCTTTTTTAAAAGTGGAAAGGGTGATAACATGGGTGCCAATCTGGGTAACAAAAGAGATGGGAGTCAGGGATGTAGGGAGAGTGTCACAAGAAGAGGAGGTTCAGAAGAGAGGGGTGGATGAAATTAGCTTTCTTGTCTAATCCTTCAGGTTCCTCGCGCAAAGCACTCGCATTCGCTTTTTTTATTCTTCTTCAACTTAATTGGCTGGAAAGTGCTTGACATGCAAAGTTAGTGACATTAAGAGGAACATGTTGCAGTAAGCCTGAGTGCCACTGACAGCTAAATTGTATCCGGGGAAATTATGAAGGCTTCAACATGGTTAATTCTTTTTTGGGGGGCTTAGTTAGGCGAGGGTGGAGAAGGGGGGTTGGGTTTTGAAGGAGGGGGTGGGGTAATTGCCGTTGTGGACGACTCATCTCATATTGATGGGAATTGTGAAGAAGTCTTCTGGTTTTATGCTGGTGATGCTTTGGGGGGCTGGGAAGCGTAACATCTGTGTCATCATATTCAAGCGCCGTTCGGAATAAATGGAGTTCAAGGAATTTCTGCTTCCATCAGGCCTTTTCAGTAAACAACGGTTTAGAAGTTCTGTTGAGTTTCGGGTTTGTTTTCGATGCTGGTTTCTGTTCTTATAATCTGAGAATTCTCCCATGTCAGGTGAAGATTAGGGCAAATATTTTCCATCTTTTGTTTGATAGAGTTTACTGACCTTATTACAGTTCAAAAGTCATCAAGATATTAAAAAAAAAAAAAAAGGATTAATGCAAGGATGCATTAAATGGATCAAATGTGACAGTAAAACTTTTACATTGTTACAACAAATCCCTTTGAATCCTGGTTTACACTAAAATATCTAGCAGCACAACTGTTTTCAACTTTGATAAGAATAAGAAATGTTTCTTGAGCAGCAAATCAGCATATTAGAATGATTTCTGAAGGATCATGTGACACTGAAGACTAATGACTGCTGAAAATTCAGCTTTGCCATCACAAATAAATTTTGAAATATATTAAAATAGAAAACAGTTCAGTCAAAGTCAAAGTCTGCTTTATTGTCAATTCTGCCACATGTACAGCACATACATACAGAGAATTGAAATTGCGTTACTCTCAGACCCTTGGTGCATACAGATAACACTAAACACTAACAGTAGGATGTAAAGTACCGATAAATACAATTTAAATATATAAAAAAAATAAAATAAAAAACTATTACAATTATACAAATAAGGACATGTAAAAAGATAAAGTAGCATTAGGCGCATGGCAGATAGAGTGCAAACCAGTTCTTTAAATTGTAATAATATTTAGTAAACATTTACAGTCAAATGCTGGAAATGTTAAAATGTGTTAAACTGAATATTTTAAATATACATTTTTTTCTTTTATTTTATTTTTTTTTATTTCATTAATTATTCTTAAGCATTGGTTAAAAAAAAATTCTATGGTCAACTGTATCTGTATAATAACTGCAAAACTGTACTGTATCATTGACTGTTTTTTAAGGTAACAGTATTCCTACATATCTTTCTAATTTCTTGCCATGGTTTCTTTTTCCTTACTTGAAGTAATTTTTGTATTTTATGTATTTTTATTTATTTGATAAATTGGATAAAATGGATAATGTACAGTTAGCTAGTCAATATAGAAAAAAGAAACCAGATTTACATCGTTTATTTTGCTGTAAGGACAAACATTATCCCTAAATATGCAACAAATATGCAAAATGCAACACTTTATGAATGTCTTTATAATATATAACAAAATATGAAACCAAAGGTCATTTATTTTTAAAGCACAAGCACACTTTAAAAGCAAAACATTTCACAGAAAGTTTTTTCAGATTGTAAAACAGTAAATATATTGTCAGTTTTGATTAAAAACAGGCTCAGAAATGTGTAGTTCTGACAAATTCTCTTGCATAATTTGCTTACAGATGTCACTTGGTTTGTTTTCTCATACAGTGAAATTCATACATTTTAAGTGTGTTATTTTTTGGGGCCTGTATTTACTGAATAAGAAATGCCTGTGATTCACAATCAGTAATTTGTGACAAAAATTGCAAAACAAATTAGAAATTTGAAATTATAGAGTTGACTGTTGGATGGCTCTGTTTCTCTATCAGTCTCTCTCCCTTTGATTTTTTTTTTTATATGGGCCTTAATCAAATGAGCCACTGTCCAAATTCTCTCTCACTCTCGCTCAAGTGCATTGCGCAATCATCCAGTGTGTGTTCGAATTGCCTCTTGACTCCCGCTTGATGAATAATATTGTCGCTCTTCATTCCAATTAAGTGCGATTGCCTAAGAGCTGGCGTCACGTTCCAGCTCAATCACTGCCCTGCTTTTTGTCCATCTCCCTCACGCCCCCCCCCGCCTCTCCTTCCATTCAACCCACCTTCCAAGGTCACCTCTCTCTAAAGCACATATCCCTTCTCTGACTGTATAATCTCCGGGGTTGAAAACACTACTGAAATTACACCTGTTAAAACCCCACCGGTTCACTTTCCCTCCACACCCGCCCCTCCTGCCGGTGCCCTATCTGCTTTGACCTCTGTTTGATTGGCGTGGTAATTACCCAATCACTCGATGGCTGCCACTGCAGTCACAATAGAGTGATTGGACTGGTGTTTTTCTCGTCTATTCCTTTGCTTTACTCCTCTGTCAGGCCTCTGTCAGCCCCGGCACTGAGCTCTTTGTTAGAAAGGGGTAGAGAGAGGGAGGAAGACAGGGAAGAAGATGTGAGAGAGGGGAGAGAGCAGATCTAATTTTGTTGCCATATTCTGCCAAGCGGCCCGGTTGGGGGTGAGGGCACTGGGGGCTGTAGAGGAAGGCGAGAACCACAGGAAGTTGCAAGAAGCTAAAGACCTTTGTTGCACATGGCTATGAAATGTTTATTTAGAAATGTGTATATATATTATTTAATGCATTTTTTCATTTGTGTATTTATTTAAATGTTTCTTAGTTTCTTAATTATGCATGGTTGTTTTCAAAAAAATTGTAATTTTATTGTTTAAAAAAGTGACATTAAGAACTACAAAGTAGTTTGTCACCAGTGCTGTTTCTTTTATATGTTTGTGCTTAAGACATAGTGACCATTTAACTTGTTTTATTTTTAAATGTTACTTTTTCAATGTTTATTTAGAGTTTTTTTTATTTTATTTTACTTTTACATTTAAATGCGTTTTTTTTTTTTTTTTCAAATTTACTTTGTGATCTTTTAGTTTTGAAAGGGCAATTTGGTGTTAAAGTAACTAAAACTTGGCAATAAGAACAACAAAGTAGTTTGTGACCAGTGCCATTTCTTTTAAATGTTTGTGCTTAAAACATTGTGGCCATTCAACTTTATATGTAGTTTTTCTATATTTCTTAAAATGTTTATTTAGTTGTTTATTTATTTCATATTTTTAAATTCTGTGATCTTTTATATGTAAAAGGGCAATTTGGCTTAAAGTCTTTGACCAGTGCAGTTACTTTTAAATATTTGTGCTTTTTAAATCATTAACCATTTAACTTTATTTTTAAAAAATATTTATGTAACTTTTTTTATTTAATGTTTTAGATTTTTTATTTGCATATTTATTTAAATGTTCATTTAGATTCTGAAATGTTTATTGTAAAAAAAAAAAAAAGTAACTAAAACTTGACATTAAGTATTTTTTTCTGTTTTTTTTTTTGTTATTATTTTTATTACATTTTTTCAATGTGTGTATTTATTTCAATGTTTATATAAATAAAATGTTCATGGTTCTTTTTAAAGTTACTTTCATTTGAATATTTGCATTTTAAAGGGCAGTTTGGTATTTTAAAAAGTAATTTAAACTTAAGAACAACAAAAAAGTTTTAAAATTTCAGCCTGTTTTGCAATGAAACAAAGTACCATGATAATACCCCTATAAAAGCTTCAGCAGTAATCACAACATGAAGATTTGATACTGGTACATGTGCAGTGCTGTTTTGGTGTAATATGTCATGTTTTTCTACAGTGGAGACTATGCGGGTGCATTTGATGCCACTGTGGAGGTCCATAAACAATACAACCAGATGCCCAAAGTCCACGACCTCATCTGCGGCCTGGTGGAAAAAGGAGATGCCGAGCTACTACAGAAAGGTGTGTAACACCCACCCACACACACAGCACATTAATTACATTTCTGTGTCACTTGTTAGTCACAAGTAGTTTATCTGTGTGTGTGTTCTGGTCTGCTGTCTGTTGAGATGGTCATATGTAGACAGTGTGTGTTTGGTGTTTTCAAGAGTGCCACCCACTAAAGGGCAGGTTGGACAACCTAGATGATGGTGGTTTCAATAGTCTCTGTCTTTGTCAGGGTTAGTGGAGGGGTTAAGTGCGCTGTGTGTTGGGGGTGAGTGGATTTGAAGTGTTAAGGCAGTGAGACCTCTACGGTGGAGGGCCACTTTACGGCACCGATGACCCAGCACTCTGCATGTGCCACAGCAAACCCATTGATAGGCGCAAACGTACATATACCTGCAGGAGTTCACCCTCTTTGTGTTGCTTTGGCTTCTCTGGACTTCTGAAGTGGCAAGCAAAGAGTCCAGATCTGTTTGCCATTGAGTGACAGTGGAGGCAGTTTTCACAAGGCATCTGTTAAATATGATAGCATTTAAGCAATACTGTCAAATAAAGAGATGTAGGAGTATCAATGGTGGCTATATGAACCAAAGATTAAATCTAAAGATAATGTTTCCAAAAATATTGCCAGACATTCATTTATATAGCTTCTATTTTTCATATACACTTGACTGAAGTGTGATTAATGAACCGCTCGGATGCTGAAAGGACATTTTTGAAGACATTTGCTTTTGATAGAATAGCTTTAAAGAAAGAGACAATCTACACAGAGTACACAAATGTGACTGTTTCTTCACCTTCTTCATGTCTCTCTCTTTTGTTTCACAGTCATGGAGTTTTTGAGTCAGGAGCGAGGCGAGATGATGATGCTCTACGACCTTTACTTTGCGTTCCTGCAAACGGGCCGCTACAAGGAGGCACGCAAAATCATCGAGGTGGGACTGCTGTTATTGTGTTCAAACCACACAGCTATTTAACAGCTTTAATTACTGCCACACTGATATTTCCACTTTTAAATTAGATTGGCTCCAATGCCACACTAATGCCATTCATGCAAGACAATAGGTACAATGATTTTTTTTTTTAAAGGATGAGAGAGTGTGTGTGAGTGTGAAGGAGAAAATGATGACTACAAAGACCACTCGGTTTTGAAACAAAGCTTACTGGGAAAATTGAAGTATTGTGATATTTTTTGTCACTATATTGAATCAATGCACTTAGTCAATTGCTATTATTATTAAATGTCATTACAAGGCTTTGGCATGATAAAACCCTTTTCATTTGAAACAGAAAATGATGACAAACGTTAACAACAGAGTAAGAACTGAGTGCCTCTTCCATATTAATTTTAGATTTTTTTTTTAATGAATTGAATTGATTTATTTAATTTATAATTTTGCTTTTCTATTTTTAAATGTGTAGTTTAAGTGGTAACACTTTAGTATAGGGACTAATTCTCACTATTAACTAGTTGCTATTGGCTGTTTATTAGTACTTATAAAGCACATACTCTGCATGACCATATACTACATCCCTAATCCTACCCAATACCTAATCTTAACAACTACCTTACTAACTATTAATAAGCAGCAAATTAGGAGTTTGAGAAAAATGTCATAGTTAATGGTTTGTTAATAGGGAGAATTGGACCTTAAAATAAAGTGTGACATTTTAAGTTTATTTTTAAATGTGTAATTTATATATTTTTCACACATATACATGTGTTTTCAGGAACAAATATTATTAGAGAGACAGTTATATCATTGTGGCTATAGGAATGATAGTTACAGGTATTTATAGAATAGTTTACTAAGCTGGACTACCAAATATTAAATCTATAAAATAATATTGCCTAAAATATTGTCAGTTGTTTGTAGGATGTTTTGCGTCTTGAGTCTTATATATTATTTTGCACCAAATTTTTATTATAGTTATAGTTTTGGTTTTTAAGCTGTAAAACTTTCCAGGTTAATTTACAGATTTTATTGGAATTTTTAAAATTATTTGGGAGGGAATAAATTAAAAATCTACAATGCCTATAGTGTTTTTGGCCGTAAAGTCTTTTCAACAAGTGTTATGTTTTATTTGCTAACAAATTTTGCACTAATAGCTGGAAAATTATGGAATATATTGCTGTTTTTTACAAATTGGTTTGTAATATTCAACCAATTCCTTCTGATGTTACCAAGACTATCACAAGTAGTCAAATTCTTGCAATCAAAATTTATGTCATACTTTATTTTAAGGTCCGGTTCTCACTAACTAAACACAACTTTTGTCTAAATAAACTCCTTATTTGTTGCTTATTAATAGTGAGGTAGTTGTTAAGTTTAGGTATTGGGTAGGATTAAGGATGTAGAATATGGTCATGCAGAATATGTGCTTTATAAGTACTAGGGGTGGCACGGTTCGTGGAAAAAAACCGAACCGTACGGTTCTCCACACACGGTTCGGCACGCGCTAGGACCGCGGTTCAACTTAAATCTGACAACGCATCTGCAATATGCAATATGGTAACACGTAAAAAAAAAAAAAAAAAAAAAAACACGGTTCGGCTAATGTATGCTTCTGTTGATGGATGCGAATTCTGGCTTCCCAGTAGGCTACATTACAACAACAGCGATGAAAAAAAAAGTGGATAAACCATTCACTCTTGTTCAATGCGAGTGCCATATGCTGGATTATGAGCATTTATTCCGTCATCACCCGGGTGCTGATAGTGCGCGCGCACAGGTGAGACCTGAACAGCACACGTTGATATCTGTGTTTAAACTAAACTCATGTAAACTTTGCCAGTTTAAACATTTAATAGCCAGAGGACGCGAGCTCACGCGCAGTGAGAAGATTTGTGCGTGCGCTCATCAGAAGCGCGCAAACCCGCGCAAATATTAAGCTCTCTCTTAAGTATTGTGTTTGAATGGACAAATTCACACAAAAATTATGTCAAAATGCTCTTCTTGGTAAGTATCCTATAGCAGACATAGCTGTCTGAACATACAGTATCAGTGCACTGGATCAGTGCATTCTCTTAAAGTGACAGCACTTTTTAATATTAATCAAACAGCAACAACAAAGAACTTACTGCTCTTGACTGAATCGCTTTTGTAACTTTAATAAAGATTCAGATTTAATTTATACAGTCAAATATGCAATGCTGTTTTAAATTTGATTACTTTAGTCAATTTCTGTACCTAAAAACTGCAATAGACCTACCTAAAAAAAAAAAATAAAAAACTGAAAATCACTGATTATTTTATTTGTTTCTTTACTCTATTGTATTTATTTATGCTGTTGCTTGTAGTTAAATAGATTATTCTTATTTTCTTTATTTTTATTTGACACTGACAGTATAGTTTTTCCCTAAACATACCGAACCGTACCGAAACCGTGACTCTAATACCGTGATACAAACCGAACCGTGAAAAAGTTGAACCGTGCCACCCCTAATAAGTACTAATAAAGAGTCAATATGCTAGTAATATGCATGGTAATAAGCAACTAGTTAATAGTAGAAACTGGTCCCTATATTAAAGTGTTACCACTTGATCTACACCAGACAGCTAAATAATTTTACCTAGCTGACAGATTAAAAAAAAAAAAAGAATAATTTGAAATGCAAAATCCATGTACATTTGAAAAAATTGAAGTTCTAGCACTCTCACACTGTCCTCAGACCAGTGGGCCGTCTTTATTGAATGAGAAGAACATCTGCTTAAAGTAGAAATGGCAGCATAACTTCTCATCCCGTCTCAGTACTGTGAAGTTTTCAGACACATTTCAGATGGATTTTCGATGCATGTGTAGACGTCTTGAATTGTCTGGAGAGACTGAGCATGTCTCTGTTCTCACATCAGGCCCTTCAGCAAGCGCTCTGTCTGGGAAGCAACTGATTTTGAGATGCTTGATGTGTTTTGAGCGCTTCATCCAGAATGGGTCTTTCGGGGATATCTTTAGGCTGTGTTCTGTCTTGTTCTTTCAGAAGACAGCATCTCACGAGTCTACACTTCCACTGCGAAACAGCTCTGACAAAGCCATTTAGATGTTCAATTAGCCAACTGCTCTAATACGACACCACTCAACTCCCTCAGTGCTGCCATGTGGGAGTACGGCGAAATGTCAGCGCCAGTCAAGCCACTTCTTGCCGGTTTATCATGCATAGTCTTTCTCTAAGGTTGTTTTACCTTTCTGTGCGGTTTTATTTTCCAACCTTTTTTCTTGTCTCTATGCATCTGTCCTCCACAAAGCCTCACCTCTCCTAATTCAGTTGTATCGTTGTCAGTATGGATGGAAAAATAAGCCTAAGCTTGGATATTACAGATCCATCAGTCAAGGGCTTTTAACCAAGAAAATATCCAGTGTCCGCAGATCTAGAGCATGCCATTTGGCTCCATTTTTCATATGTACACCAGATCATAGCAATTCCTCTGGGACAGTACTTTAGCCGATAAGCTATCAATGGTCACCTCAGGCAGCTTTGACTTTCATTGTTTTGAGAGGTTAATTTGGGATGCAAGTTAAAATTCCTCTTAAAGCATTGAGCTTGATTTTTCTAAAACGTACTAATCCACTACTGCTCTTATACCATCTTAGGACATCCTCCAGTGTCATATGAGTTTAAAATCATTCATGTTGCATGACCAATACACAGTACAGTTTAGATGTCTGTTAAATTTGTGAGTACCTCATGGGTAGCTATTGTCTCTTGTTTTGAGCCAATACACAAATAAATATTCAATGAAAAGTCGCTCGTTATGGGTAACACTATAATATTTGTTCATGTTGTTAACTGGACTAATTTGTATTATTGATAGACCAATGTACTGTATAGACACATTAGCTACTATTTGGAAGTGTTATTTTAGTATTATCTATATACAGTACTGCTGTACTAGTTTTTATTAATATTTTGAATTATCTGTATTTTCATATTTTTAGTTTTCATTTCAATTTTAGTTTTATGTGCTTTGTCATTTTATTTTTTTTATATATGTTTTTATATAGCTTTATTTTTATTTAAATTATATTTTAGATACTTTTGGTACTTTTTTATTTTGGTACTTCATTTCGAACTTATATGAGAGTTACTTTAGTTACTAAGGCAACATTTCTTATTTTCATTAAAGTTTTTCGTCTTATATTTGTATTTTTTTTTGTACGATACGATATTTATTTGTAATATTTAAAAAAAGACAAAGAAAATTTTGTACATTTTAAAGTTAAATTATTCTATGTAATGCACAGAGTTCAAAATTAAGAGCTCAAACCCATGTTCTTCACTAAGAAAACTTAAGTCAGAAAAAAGTCAGTTAAAAATCAGTTAATTAACTTTAAAGGGGACTCAGCCCTCTTTTTATTTGTGATATACTGTCTCAGTCTAAATTACATTCACACTGGTGGTGTAAAAGCCAAACAAATTAGAATATTATAATAATAATAATAACAACAACAACAATGACAGTAATAGCCATATATTGTAAAACAATTGTACTGTAAAATAAATAAATTATTAATATTTTATAGCTATAGCTATTATTTTTTGCTTTACACTACAGTAGGGAAATTACAATACTTCTTTCCTAATTTCTACACTTGAAATTGGACCTCTAGCTGTCAGCAGTTCATACTGCACTTTTAAGCTTTTATTTTGTTGGAAACTGCAGTAGAGCTTTTTTTGAAGGAAAGCTCCAGCTTCAGTGAAAACAGGCTTACAAAAACGCGTCTCACTGTAAATCTAGTGAAATGCTGTAAGCATCTGCCGCGAAAATAAAGCATAGCTGGTGGCCGTTGCGTTCCCAAATGCCCTGTTGCGTATCCTAAACTATATGCAATAACTGCATAAAATAAAGGTGCAGAAAACACCGGATCACGAGCTGATCGCCTGAATGAAGTGCGCACTTCGCTTTGAAACGCGCAGTGAAAACAGACTTGATGAATGGATTAAGCCATATTGTGCTTTCGATTTTAGTTAGTTTGACAGGTACTGTGCCAAAGCATAATGGCCCAAAACACAACTTTAAAGATCTTTTATGTTAGAATAAGAAGTTTAAATATATTTTAAAAACTGCACTTTTTGCCTAGAAGACCTATCATATCAAATCGTCATGTGACCACGATAATATCGAGACCGTTTTGCCATCGCGATATCACGATATTGATAATATCGCCACGCCCCTAGAATCAGAACAATATTGTAATCCATTTAAACTATATTATCCTGAAGGCTTGATTGGCAGGTGTGTTTGATTAGACTTGAATAGGCCTGCTCTAGTTGCTATTAGTCCTTGAAAACAAAGCTCTGTTTTATCTTTCTCCACCTGGTAGTTACAATAGTTTTATACCTCTGAATTCCCCCCCCCCACTATAAACTCTCTAAAAGTTGGTGTTTAATGGTGGCTCGTCGAGCATCCTTGTGCTTGACAGGTCAAAAGCCCCACTCGTTTTGTGGAGCGTTTTCCACACATCCTCTCTTCCATCCAGAGGATGGATAATTAAAAACACTGATATCTAAGTAGCATTAGCAGACACAGAGCTCTACTCCACTCTCTAATAGAAACTTTAAGTGCAGTGATGGAGTGCTGGTCAGGTGATTGTGCTGTCTATAATTGTCAGATCATTAATAATGGCGGTAATTAAGTGAAATGCTGGTTAAGGTTTTGGTGTAATTAAAATGGTTGTCACACTGTGTGTGAGTGTTTCAGAGTATGTGACCTGTGTTTGAGAGGGTGATGGCTTCTTCAGCATGATGATGGGTGTTTTTGCTCAAAGGTCTGAATGAATGGGGAGTTTTTGTTTACTGTAACTTTGTGAAGTCATACACTTTGGTTTCCCTTTTTTGTGTGTGTGTGTGTGTGAAGCATTAGACTCAGAAACATGTTTTTTTTTTTTTATTGGTGAGAATGATTAGATTTTTTTTATATATATATATATATACTGTTATCCAACATTAAAAAATTAAGCTAGCATGAAAAATAGTTTCAAGTGTCTCAAATATCGGTCTTGACCTTCTGGACTGTATCTGAGAGAGTGTGTGTGTGTGTGTTTGTTTGTTTGTTTGTTTGTTTTTGCTACAAGTTTATTTCAAGGTATATCCTAAATTTTAATAACTGTGTTGCAAACCACACAGAAACAGGATGTACTACAGAATGTAGTAAATTATCATTAGCCAGAATTGACAGAATATAGCTTAATAAGCAGGTCATTCGTTTATATTTTCTAGTATTTTTATTGGCTATATAAATTAAAATCTTGATAGAAATAGAATTGACCAATTTATAGTTTAGTGTCCATGTGTTGTGCAAAAAAATAAATAAAATAAAAATCTGTCTCTGTCTTTGCAGACTCCAGATTTTCTTAATCATCTAACCTAGATGTTCTTTTGAGTATTGGCTGTGTAGTGAGTGTGTGTTTGGGTCAAATGAATGTGAGTGTGTGTTGATTTGATCTCCTATATACTGTAGGAAGATTGGAGGAGTGGGGGTGCTCATCATCCTGGATTTACTTAAGGGAAGATTTGCCCCACAGGGCTTTATGCATCAGTCCCAGGGGCTGCTCCTACATTTATAGCAACACAAAAAAAGACTAGGACTGTGTAGCGGTTCAATTTTGGTCTTACTTGCTAAGCAGATTAGGCTTGAGGAAGGCTGGAGTGATTTTGAACTTGGCCTGGAGGCTGATTTGCTGCAGAGTAATTCTGTTTGGATGCTGCTGGTGCAATATCCTCCAAAGAGAAGAGACAATGTGAATTTAGATGTGTGTGTGTGTGTGTGTGTCTTTGTGTGTGTGCATGAAGATTCTCATTTAATGTAGGTGGACCAGAGCATCATGATTCAGTGCTTATATGAGAAATAACCATGTTGCACAACTAGATCTATATTCTGTCTGTACTACCCCCAGTATTGTTTTGTTTTGTGTATTTTTGTTTTTGTTTTGTTTTTTGTGTGTTTTGTTTTATTTTTGGTTTGTGTTTTTTATTCTGTTCTTTGTTTTGTGTGTTGTTTTTTGTTTGCTTTTGTTTTGTGTTCTGGTTTTTATTTTGTGTTTTGGTTTTGTTTGGTTTTTGTTTAGTTTCGATTTTGTTTGGTTTCAGCTTTGTTTGCTTTGTTTGCTTTTTTGTCTGGTGTTTTGTTTGGTTTGGTTTTGAGATGACCTGGGCATAACTTGAACTTTTAGTGAATTTTATACTTTGTAGTTGATATGCCCTTTTTCATGATTGTTTCCCTACACCTCAAGCTTTCAATAGTATTAGTGCAGTTTGTGTTTTGCACCTATATAATTTGAGATCTCATACATTTTCTTTACCCATGTGCAGACTCCTGGTCTAAGGGCACGACCAACCCGTCTACAGTGGTTTGCAGAGAAATGTATTGCAGCCCAACAGGTCAGTGTTTCTCTGCCATTTTGTCTGAAAAAGTGATTTGCTATAGATCAATAGAGTGTGTATCACTCTTTTAATCTCTCTTTCCCCAAGATGGAGCCCCTTGAGAACATGGTGGACATGACTGTTAAGCTGTTCGAGTGTGACAGAGATGACATGTACCACTATTTGTTCCGCCTCTGCAGTAAGTCTTGTGTGTTGGAGCTGAGATTGCAAACAGTGGATGAGCGTAACAACTTTGCACTGACGTTTTTTTATTTGTCTTGTCAGAGGAGACCAATGACTGGCAAAAGGCCGAGGCAACCTGGATGAAAATGCAAGAGGAAAATTTGGCTCCAAGAGAGAGGACCCTGCGTTTGCTTGCAGAGATCCTTAAAAACAATGACAAGGAGGTGCCTTTCGAGGTGCCTGAGGTAAAAGAGCCCACTCAATGTCCAATATAAAAATCTGTTGAAGACCACCACCGTACAGTGGTCAGATACATTTTTTAGTCAGATGCATTCAGTCCTTATTGTCCTGCTTCTCTGATAATCTCTGTAGAAGGTGAAACCTTAAGTTAATTAAACTTGAATTAATATCCACAATTTAAGTAAGTGTTACAGTGTGTTGATGTGGCTGTTTCGTGTGTAGGTGTTCTTGGAGCAAGAGATCAAATCTAGCCCCGTGGTTCAGGGTTCCCCTCGTAAAAGAGTTGCTGCTTCACCCCCTAAAGAGGCTACAGTTGATGACTACAGGCTTAAACTCCTGTCTCTTTGCAAGAAATGCAAAGCTCAAGGTTAGTTCTCTATTAACTTTTTTGTGTGAAGTCAAATCGTAAGCAAATACATCATGAAACTATCTTCCAGTAAATCACTGATGTCAGGACGGATTTCCCAGGAAACGGCATACTTCCGCCGTTCAACTTTCCTCTAAGTAGTTTTATTTTTCAACCACTAGACAGCAAAAAGTTACATAGTGTAGCTTTAAATAAAATTAAATTTTTACAATTGTTTTAAAATAAAATATAAAATAATATAAAAAAATCTAAATAAAATATTATATGTAATATATTTATGTACCAAAAAATATATTCAGATAGTAAAAATATAATGTTTAATTTTCAGGATGGTTAATGGAAGATCATATGCATTAGGGATGCATGATATTGGATTTTTGCCAATATTTTTCAGCTCATTTTGGCCGATACCGATATATTTCCTTTTGTTGGGAAAGAAGACCAAGTCTCTCCTGTGCAGAAATTATAAGCAAAATATTTGTAATTTTGGTTAGTTTTTAACAGGACCCGGGGGAGGCTGCCGCTGCACGTGCTATTACTGTTTTCTCTATCATACACCAAACGGTCATTCTGTGCGTTCATTCTCAGTTTAAATGCAGCGATCCAAAACAGTGAATCTAATCATCATTCAGACAAAACTTTGCTTCAAGAATGAGTCACACTGCTGACATGATCTAATCGCTAGCACAACCTGAGCATATGTGAGTTAATGTATTCCGCTTATCGGCAAGACACATCGGCATAATTTTTCATATCGGGCCGATGCCGAAATTTACATTTAAAGCCATTGGCAGCCGATTCCGATATCAGTCTGATAATATCGTGCATCCCTAATATGCATTATTATCTGTAGTGGTCTGAGTAGATTACGTGTAGTTTTTAACCCTGTTGTTTCTGATTCTCAGAGGCCTATGACATCCTGAAGGAAGCGGATAGCATGGGCATGGTCCTCAGCCCTGCTCCATATGATGCCCTCATCAAAGCCCTCCTAGCCACAGGAAACATTGAGGATGCCATGGCTGTCAAGAACATGTGAGTCTGTCTGTGGGGGTCACATTAATTATCTAATATTTCTACATTTGCATGAAGATGTTCAAATTGCAGGTTGCTAAATTACAGGTTTTAAGGTCATGGACCTTAGGCATTGTACCCGATTTTGCAGTATCAGAAAATCTTCTTAAATTGAAATGGATGAATGCTGCTAAGCTCCTTCTAGCTGAACACGCATACACACATACATGTCTTATGGTTTAAGCCCTTTCAGAGTTACTAGATAATCTCTGAGTTCTCAGAAGAGCTTGACAAGATGCAAAAATGACAGTCCTTTGGTGATTAGTAATAGATCTTTGTGTTTGTGCTGATCTTTGATCTATCCATAAAGCTCAGATGTTTCACTAGGTCGTATTATATGTCTGATGATATATCCTCATGAAAGAAAGCCATCACCACTATAATCTTGTGCATGCTTTCAGGAAGCGTTCAGAAATGTCTATATACCAGGCTGTCACGCAGTAGCCATTGCGGTGGGTGTTAACTGACCCTATTTATGGAGTTTTAGTGAATGCATACAACATGATCTCCCACTGTATTACATTATATTTTTGTTGTTGCAAAGGTACTTTAAACCTCAAGTTTTTAGAAGCTTTTGAGCAATATAGAAAATATATAAATATAAACTCCTGTTTCCTACTCTTCAGAGATGAATCTTCAACTGCAAATTATCATATAAACGTCCAGTCATATATATATATATATATATATTAGTGCTGTCAATCAATTTTAAAAAAAGTATTAATCACACATTTTTTCTGAAATGAATCGTGATTAATCCCGCCTAACATTAAAGTTTTTAAATATACAATTAAATTGCAATCATTTCACATTCAATCTTCAAATTAATGTAGAAACAACATAAATACAGTATATTTTTAATATTCGTTAAATATTTTTTTATGACTGAAGGTGAGTATCACAGATATATTACTGATGTCACTAGGAAATTCTTTTTATTTCCCTAATATTTAATTATTGACTATAGCCATTCAACATTACAGTATAATTGAGAGCTATCAATTTTCACATTTATTAGACTTTAAAATATAACAACTTCTAATTGAAGTGAACTTAAAACATTCTTCACATAAACCCATTATTTGCCTGTGCCCTTCAGCTAGTAGGAAATATACAGAAATTGAATAGTTATCAAACACTAAATTAAATATAAATGAATCCTTAAAGCTACAAAAGTTATAGATTTCCTCTTTTTTTTTTTTTTCTTTTGTTCTTTGATTAACAAACATCACAGCATGTGGGTTATTTGGCTGCTATTACTTTAAGAGCTGCCTCTGCTGGACATGACACTGGTCTGACATGCATGCTCATAGTTTCATTCATATTTCTAACATGTTAACCTGAAAAAATCATCAATAATTTTGACAGTACTAATGTATATAAATATATATACAAAGCTGGGTAGATTGCTTGAAAATTGTAATCCATAGCAAAAATTGTAGCTAGTAACGTAATCCATTATATTACACATTTTAGATAATATAATCAGACTACTTTTAGATTACTTTTGACCTAACTTGTTTATCATATTGTTTTAAATATGATAATCTTGTACCACATTGATATAAAAATGCAAAGAGAAAGACAATATATTACATTTGTTGTTATTAGCATAAAGTTACGTAAATAACTTACTTAAAGGTTCCTAAACTGGGGCACTGAATGGCTGTATATTGAAAACCATATGCAGTGTGTTTATTCCATATAAGGGGTGTGTGTGTGTGTGTGTGTGTGGGGTGGACTTCATGCAGATGTTTGGCAGGACGTTGGTCTTGGCCAGCGGGGTGCTTTAAGGACAGATTAAGGGGACTGGGAATGGAAGAGAGAAGCGAGGGATGGGATTGTCCAGCACTTAAAGGACTAGACGAGACTAAGGAGAAGGACACAAGGATTTTCTTAGGATTGATAAGAGTAACTCTGACTCTGGTCTCTGGGCCAATCTGCTGTTGGCCGGTCGCCGTTGAGATAAGGAGCGGCAGCTGATGCTCAATTGGGCGGCCGGATTAATCTGGCCAGTGAGGGTAATAAAAAAAAAGAAGACTTTGATTGAGGTTTTAGTGACGAATGAGGGGAAAACGAATGTGGAGAGTGGATCCAGATTTGCTGGATTTGTTCAGTCTCACATATGTGCATGTGCACAATTTTAAGATGAGCAGTGAAGAAATGGCTCTCGCATCAACACACATACAACATCATGTATTATTCATAAATACATCTGATCCCACAACACACTTTGGTATTTCACAAACTACAGTTGTGTTCAACCAATACCCATCTTCCTTTTGTCTTCTCAGGGCCACTGATCATATTCCTGATTTCAGTTTAAGTGACAATGCCAACAACCTCCTCGTCATCTCTCAGGTGAAGAGATGCCAGATGAAAGGTGAGTACAAAAGTTGATCTGTTCTCCCAGTTACTGTGGAATACTGAGGAGCACCATAGTTTCTTCCAAGGCTTTGTTTTATTAAACTTGACCACATGATCTCTCTCACAGATGCCATGGGGACTCTTAAGGGCATGTTACAGGCTGACCAGGTGCCCAGTCAGCTGGCCATCACTCGACTGGTCCAGGGTCTCGCTAGTGAAGGAAATACACAGGACATCCAGGAAGTGGAGGCCTTGGTGAAGACTTTAAGCTCAATCAAGCTGTCCAGCATGTTATTTGTCAACAATACTGCTCTTGCTCATATTAAAAAGTAAGTTTTTTGTTGTTGTTGTTGTTGTTAAGGCAAGCTTTCTACTATTGCTAATGAACTCCTTACCTCAAGTGGTCACATAATTGCAATGTTTGTACTCTGGACAAATAGTGCAGCTTATTAATGAAAGATATTGCTTTTACATTTTCTGAGTGATCTGAATTACAATGTATGCTTGACAGTAAATAAAACTGTCAAATCCAATAGATTTACTCTGCTGTTCAAAAGTTCAGGGTCGGTAAGATTGTTTTTTTTAAGTCTCTCAGGCTGCATTTATATACAACAGTAATACTGTGAAATATTATTGCTATTCAAAATAACGTTTTTCTGTTTTAATATTTTGTAAACTGTTATTTATTCCTGTGATGGCAAAGTTGAATTTTCAGTAGCCATTACTGCAGTCTTTAGTGTCACATGATCCTTCAGAAATCATTCTAATATGCTGATTTGGTGCTCAAGAAATTATCAATGTTGAAAACAGTTATGCTATATGGATTTTTTGATGAATAGAAAGTTCAAAAGAACAGCATTATTTTATATTAACAGTATTAATTTCTTTAATTTCAAAAGAAAAAAAAAACTGACCCCAAACTTTTGAACGGTAGTGCATTATGCAGCCATAGAAAAGCTAGAAAGTTTTTAAAACTCTGATTTTGAGGCAGATTTTCTTGGAAATCTTGGAACATGGAAATGAAAAAAAAAAAACATGGAATTTTTTCTAGTTGTGCTTGTGCTTGAAAACACTAAACAATAAGCTTGGAAACAAATGTCTCATTTAATTTATAATAATTGAGATCTCATTTAAGGTATAATATGAGTTATTTAATTTATTACAAATTAAATATAATATACTATAATAATGTCACAAATATCTATTCTAACACTTTTTTTCTGTAAAAAAAAATAAAAAAAATCGCTTTTTTAATCCTGTAATCATGAACAATTTAAAAAGTCAATTGAAAAATAATGGCAATTCATTGGTCAAAAGGTGTAGAAACGCCATACACTGGGACTTGAACCATATCTAATAACCAGAATATCAGTACACACTTGTGGAAGCAACCACCTAGAACACACTGGCAACCACCCATAACACCCTAGTATTGTGGCCCCAATGCTATGCACCAAAATCTAGTGTGTAGTTGCAAGACTCAAAAGATCTCATTGGCTCAGCTACAAGAGCTGCTCACAATACTTGAGATGAGCAGTCATTCAGATGTTTTTAAAGTGGATGCACAGTTAAATTAAATGCTGCTCAAATTGGCACCACAGGTTAAAACTGTGATTGACTATGACAAAGACTTGATTATAGATGTATTGTTATCTCAGAAACTCTGAACCACATGCTCAGTGTTTCTAACAAAGGGAGCACTAGTGGACTGTCTGGTGTGTGAGATTAGATTCCACCCGCACAAACTTTTCTTGGTTATTTTTGTCAAAACAAGTTCATGAAAAGAACAATGAAGCACCCATGTTTCTGTAAATAACATGAAATGTGCCCTTTCTGTGGTTTAACCTTGACTAAAAATTGGTGTCATCTAAGGTTTGTTGTTGCTACAAAGGACCATCCGCTCATGTAGCCTTTTCTCACACCTCAATTTCATCTTCTGTTCTTTCATCTTACCTTTCCTCCATCCCCTTCACCCCTCTCCACCCATTATTATTAAAGGCTCAAATCTGCTGTGATGGCTATGACTATGTAGTCTGAATAATTCACAATGGGCCGCACTAATGTGGTGCCTGGTTTCCGGAGCCCCGTCTCGCCTCTTAACCAGTCAGTTTGGCTCAGCCACACACAGCACACGTGTCACTGTTGCTTAGGTCCGCCCGGGGGTCAGAGTTCACCCCGACAGGACGAAGCTGTGCAAACGGGAAGCCGCCCAATCAGCCGTGAGGAACGCTTTGCTCTTCCGCTGTCCTACACTGTCTTAAGACTTTGGGAATGGCGAGGAATGACAATATGTGGCTGGGCCAGGAATATTAATGCGGCCGATTAAAGTTTTATGCACTTACTGTTCTGTAAATGAAGGTCAGGGATGGAAGGGACGCAGAAATGGAATGGAAATTTTCACATGGCCTGCTTTTTTCCACCTGCCATTCTTTAGTTATACTCTTTTAAACTAAAGTTATATTTTTCGGATGCCAAAAAGGGCTGCCTATGAATCTATATTTTGGTCTCTAGATATGGCTTTGGTCCGTTCTTCATTCAGTATAAGTGTAAACAAATGATTTTTTTTTTTTTTTTTTTTTTTTTAAACCCATTGCTTTATTTTGTAAACCAGGTGAAAATTCTTAGACTGATCATTTGGAAAATTGTCACACCAGACATGGCAATTATTAATCATTAATGTCCGTAGCACAAATGTGTGGTATGAGTGGAATACTTGAAGTTAAGGAATGGGTTTTCACCCAGGCATCATTTTGAAGGTACTGCAGGGAACATAAAAATCATAACATAGAATTTTCTCAGATTTTTTTAAAACAGAGGCATGTTTTATTTTTATATTGGATCCCTAACAAAGTTAGTGGAGAGTTTCTGGTTCTATAAAGGTTTTTTTTTTTCTTTTTTTTTTCAGATCACTAACACCTAGTTTGAACTCTCTTTTCTCCCTCTGCAGTGAGGACATTGACAGTGCGGTGGAGATCTTGGAGTCCTTTTACATTCAGAACACAGAGAATCAGAAATCCAGTATTTCTTTTGTCTTCCGCAAAGTTCTAGATGCCAACAACGATGCTGTACTAGATAAATGTAAGACTCACACACCACCTCTTTATCAGTATCAGTGGTTCTCAACCAGAGATGCTCGGCAAGCTTCCAACACCTCCAAAAAAAATCAGCAAAAATTGTGCTTTTAGGGGTACAACAACACTGGGGCAGTCTCAAAGGCACATTTTTATACCTTATTTACCTTTAGAAAAGTTCATAGTAGTAGTTTCTTACTGCTTTAAAGGGCACCTATTATGCAAAATTCACTTTTACATGTTGTTGGACATAAATGTGTTGGCAGTGTGTACACAACCACCCTACAATGCTAAAAATTCACCTGCTCCTTTTTTTTTAATCCACATATATCATAAGCAGTGTCTCAGAACAAGCCGTTTGCAGAATCCGTACAATGTGACGTCACTTTGCACAGGCCCCGCCCACGACTGTTGACGGACACTGCAGTATTAGCAGAGACCCCGTCCTGAGTGAGCCGTGCACAATCCGCCATGTTTATCTTCACCCTAGAGCATTTAAAAGCAGCATTCAAATAAGAAATGTCTTCTTATTAAAGCTATAGACATTATTCAATCAAGAGCAGTGAGTGATTTTCTGTTTTTATTTTATTGGTTGGGTCATATTAACAGCGTAGACAGCAGTATAGGTACTGTATATTACACTGCTGTCGCTTAATACACAGATCTAATATAAACAAGCGATTTCTTTCCCAGCTGTTTACATTCACAGACCGACTGTGTTTTTGTAACTCGTGTGTTTTTATCATAAACTTGCTTGTATTTGACAGTTTAAGCGCAGTAAGACATGAAAGAGAACTCGCGTGCTGAGTGACAGCCAGTTTCTGTGAGCGTGCTTCGGATGTGTGTGCTCAGAAAACCCTATATCAGAAGTTTAAACTGATATGGCTTTAAAAAGCATGATTTCAGCACGATAGACATGTTCATCAAAACCAGAGTATCTGAGGAACACTCTGTAAAGGCACAGCCCTGTTCTGGTAAAAGAGGGTTATATTTAAAAACAAATAGTACATAGAAATAGTACTTATATGGCAGAGGAGTCTTCGAATGGGCTTCTTGAAGTCAAAAAGGTTGAGAGCCACTGATACACAGCTGCGTTCTTCTGAACTGACTTCTAGCCCTTGTTTGTGAGTTTCTGGATAGGAGAAACATTACAGCACCCAATGATTTGTTGTAACATAGTAATCACCGTCGGAGCATGTGATTGATTGACATCTCTCTCTACGTCCAGTGAGCGCCATGGCGGAAAGGCTCTGCAATCACTTTGCCTCCTACAGAGCCGCAACCGACCTCTTCCTGATTTACTTGGACACGGGCAGGACAGAAGAGGCCAAGTTCCTACTGCAGGTACCGTCTCTTGCAAACCAAGATATGCATGAGCACTCCGTGACCTTGCTAAATTGCTGAATCTAATTCGAGTTGGTATTGGAACTAGCTGATCCTGTCGCTAACTACAATTCCATCTCAAGTGATCGCTGCTCTTTTTGACCTCTCCCTGTCTCATATTTTAATCATTCAGTCATTTTTGCATGCTTAGATACTCTTGTTCAAGTAAGATCTTTCCTCTTCCTCTTTCAAAAAGCACTTTAGCGAGTTGAGGAACAAAATGGCTGCATTAAGGTACCACTAAACCCAGGAGTCAGTAAAATCCTTTGAGATATCGAAATAACAGGATTGCTTTGCTTCTCATAGTCCCTGAGATGGAATGCTAAATATCAAAAGACGATTTTACAGAAAGTCTCAGTATTATGTTTTCCTTCAGAAGAGATTCAGACTTTTTTTTTTTTTTTTTTTTTTTTTTTTACAGCAGCTCAAAGATATTTTCAGGGTTAATTACAAATTAAAAAAAAAAAACGAAAAAAATTGTAAGAGTAAGGCACCTGCAGTGGAAAAAATAAACAGGAATGTTTAAAGATGTGAAGACATATGAAGACATGAAAATATACACTAACCTCCCTTCATCTTTGAAGCACAAATCAAGATAATTTTAATGAAACCAGAGAGATTTCTGTCTCTTCCATTGAAAGTCCATGTAACCAAAGCTTTCACACTTCATAAAGACATCTCAAAAGCAATCCGTATGAATTTAGCAGTTTAATGAAGTCTTCTGAAAAGACATGATTGCTTTATATGATGAGTAGGCTTTTATTTACATATAAACATTGGTCAGTGCACAGACACAGAGCTGAAAATGGTAAATGGAAGATCAAATGTGTATACTTGACATGCAAGAACCGTATGACATTTGCTCTTGTGCGACAAGAAAGTATGGTTAAGCTGCCGTTGACCATATTTTGAATATGGATTACTCTTTCAATGTCTTTATGAACTTTTTGAAGCTTAAAAGTTTTGGTTACATGGACTTACAATGGAGGGACAGAAATCTCTGAGGTCCTCAAGCCTTAATCAAAAAATATCTTCATTTATATTTCAAAGATGAACCAAAGTTTTAAGAATTTAAGTGTGATGACAGAATTTTAATTTTGGATGAACTATACCTTTAAACTGTGTGTTAACATGAAACTAGTTTAAACTATGTAAACCCATTTTCAGTTCCTGCCATAATCATATGAAGATGGTAAACCCAGCAAGAAAATAGATTTTTTATTTAGAGAAAAGTCTAAACACAGAAATTGTGTTTAAAAAAGCCTAACCAGAAGCTCATGAACAGATGTTACCTGGAAAGTAACATTGAAATTATAAATAATGGTAATTTCTGTATTGAAATGAAATGTTTTTAGTAGGCTTCACAATACTGTTTTAAAACTTTTAAAGCTCCTGTTCCTGTTTAGTTGCATTCTTACTGTAACATATTTAAAAAAAAAAAAAACTGCTATTGTGCCACAAATGCTGTCGATGTTACTTGTATTACAAGAAGAATGTTCAGTCCATGCTTGCTTTAAAGATGCCCGGAATATTCATAAAAAGTCTGATTTCTTCATACATGCTAATATCTTCTTTTTGACAAAGCTGCTTAAGGTTGTTGAATGTTCTCAAGACCTACAGTTTCTGAACGGCACAGTTTACCCTTCCAGAATTCACTGTGCCTTCATTTAACTTGTGTTATATTGTCCTGATTAAAGAGTGTGAAAATTGCACACCGGCACTTTTGAAAGCTCAGGAGCACGCCGATGCAATTCAAAGCCTTTATATGGCTAAGTGTAGATAATTGTACTTTAAATTGGGCGGACACTGTACATTTTAATTTTCATAAAGAAATAAGTGGTTATTTGCCTGACTCCCTTATTAGCTGTATAATTAACCCTCAACTATAGAGAGCTGCGCTGAGTGCTAAAGGATGTAATGGAAGATGGATACATTCAAAAACACGCTTCCATCATGCTGTTACACACACCTTCATACGCTCCCCTTTGCCTTCTTTTAACTGCCTGCTGTGTGGATACAGGAAGTACAAGTAATTGTTTTTATAGCAAGGGGTTATGTTTTGCTCAAGGGCAGATACTGTTCGTGCATGGGAACACACACACACACACACACAAGTTATGATATGCAGTAAATGTTTGTGTTGAGTTTTAAGGTCTCTTGTGCTTCTTTGATTGCTTTAGCGCTGTGCGGCTGTCAACGAGCAGAAGGACACAATGTTCACATACATGTTGCGAGTGGCTCAGCAGCCAGGGCAGGTAAACAAACCCAGATTGTTCTAGTCTTCATGCTCTGGTGTATGTGCCTAGTTTACATGCAATATAGTCACACAGTATGTGAATAAAGACACTGTTTCCCTTCCTGTACAGGCTGCCAAAATCAAGGCTCTGTCTGAGCTGATTCCTGACTTCACAGAGAAGGAGAATATCTATTCACATTTGGTGAAATGCTATGGTAAGACCACATTTAAAAACACTTCAAACATTTGGGCTTATCTTTTTTTATTCAGCATGGATGTATTAAATTGATCAAAAGTGACGTTTGTAATATTATATATATATATATATATATATATATATATATACACAGTTGTGTTCAAAATAATAGCAGTCCAACATCACTG